>JAOTRS010000036.1:33595008-33609788 GCA_028565755.1 Dinotopterus cunningtoni
CCAGCCGTAATTAGCCTGGTGCAGTCAGCGAGCAATTTCTCTCCCACATCCCTTCATTCTTCTCCGCGCCTCTCTTGCCTTCTTCCTTGAATGCTCCCCTCCTTTTTTTTTTTTCTTGTCAAGTAATCATTGAAAAACTAGCATGTGTCTGACACCGTCGCCAAGGCAACGGCAGTTAAGACGGGAAAGCAGGCGGGGGATAGTTGTGCGCGCGCGTGTGCGTGTGTGTGTGTGTGAATGACGGAGAAGGGGAAGGCGCACAGAGAGAGAGAGAGAGAGAGAGAGGACACACACATACACACACACACACAAGCTTTGTGCCTGATCACACACTCAGTAACACAAAGACTTTTTTTTTTTTTTAAACAAAGCACAAGCCTGTGGATTCATGAGGTGTCTTTTCAGCACTTGCTCTTTTAAGAGCTGCTCACAAGTGTGTGTGTGTGTGTGTGTGTGTGTGTGTGTGTGTATGTGTGTTAGTTCCCTCCAAGTTAGATTGACACACTGACCTCTGGTTGTGGCTGCTGCCACTGCCCCTCCCAGCACTTCAGATCTGACTGACCCGGTGGGGAGAATGAAGCAAAGGGCAAGCCGGGGATTGACACACACACACACACACACACACACAATCAAAGACTCCACATCCCATACAAGCTTCTCCTCCGGCCCATTCTTGTGCACAGAATAAATCTCTGACTAGCAAGGTTTTTTTTTTTTGCTGCTCTCTGACCTCATGACAGGCCCCACTAGGGCCAAGTGCATGCTGGGATACAATGGGATCGCCGCCGCAGAGGCCTGGGCTCGTTCATCCGTCTGACAAAACAAGAAAGCGTAAAGCTGTCAAGTGTATATACGGGCTATGCGTTCAAATCTGTTCATCCATCCTGTATGAGAATCCGCGGTGAGATCTGTCTTTGTCTATTAATAACCGTGAGCGCTCGCTCGCTAGCTCTCTAGAGCCGGTGAATAATTCATGCTTGTTAAGTGTCAGCTTAGCAGCCTGCTTATCAAAAGGGCAGTGCTACGTTACCCCGTCGCTCCCGAACTCCACGCCGTACGCATCGCATACACGAAATCACAGTTCAAGTCTAATCGACGTCATAAATCGAACCTCACCGTGTCAGACGGGTCGGCGTGAAAATAAAAACAAAAACAAAAAAATAATTTTATAAAAAAATTTAAAAAAACACACTTCGTTTAAAAGTTTGCACGTGGCAGACTATTAATCATGCAGCGACTTCAGCAACCCGAGACCGCTGGGTTTGAGAGATAAAACAGACAGCGTTCGCAAGGAATCAATTTCACAGTGGGGGAGCTTGGCGGAGCGGTGAATATGATTTATGATACACTCCTGGGAAGTCGAGTCAGCCTCGCACATCACTTAACACGGCATCTCTTTATCAAGTCTGCGATTCGAGCACTACATTAACGCTGGAGTAACGCGAAAGGCACGGAGCTGCTGCTCGCGGAAGAATAACGTAATAACGTACTGTAGTAGTCTTAAAGGTTGCGTGTGTGATTAGAAACGCTGACGCTAATGTTACGTCAAGGTTTAACACGGTTTCCTGATCTGATCAGTAAAAAAAAAAAAAAGACCTCAGACTACTATTCGTAACCTTTATATAATATCGAACGCTTAGCATTTAGTATTATTATTATTTTCATATGACTTGTTTGGAATTTGAGTTTGTACAACTTGATATTTGAATGAAATTTACTCCTTTAATCTTGAATTGAAATGTAATGATATCGTATAATAAAATATAAAAATGAGAAAAATCTTACACATTTAAAAAAAAAAGCATGCAATTTTAGCATAAATAAGCAAAATGCATAAATCTGTCACTGTTGCTTTGTTTAAAAAAATAATATGATGAATTAATACTCTAAACAAATATGTTAAAAGTATGTGATGTCACGTCCTGGACACTAGCATCGATATAACTTTATATCAGATAGAAAAAGAAAATCGTGGTATCGTCCGCCGCGACTCTACACATCTCCACAGTTCCCCTCCCTCTCCCTCTCTCTCTCTCTCTCTCTCTCAGAAACGATATTTCTCTCGCATTTTTTTTCGTCGTGGCTTTGCCCGCCCTCCACATAATGGGAGCTCAGCGAGGCGTGAGACGCACTTAAGCACCGACCGGCGGTAACCTCTTCCTCGCTCTGTCTTTCTCATAATCCATATCACACCACAAAGCACAGCAGCTCGAACCAGAGCTGGAGTAAAAACGCACAGGGACTCGCACTTTAGGTCTTTACTAACCTGCTCAGAATGGAGATACACGGAGGAGACAAGGTCAGAGAGAGAAAAAAAAAAGAAAAAGAAAAGAAAAGCCAGAAAGGAAGAAAGAAGCTTACCTGGCAGGTAGTAGAGAGGCGCCTTTAGTCCGAACATGGTGGCGCTTAGAGCGTCATGATGTCGAGAGAAGAAGAAACGAGCGCTGGAGCGTGTAGTCCCGTCTGGGAGAGTGCCAGAGTCAGGGGGTTTTGCCCCGGGTCGCCCCCCCTCCCCACCCCTTTGGCGTAAGGTGAACTGACTAGAGAGGAGACTTGCCAGTCAGCGTGGCATCTCTGCTCTCTATTCGCATTGACTCACAGAAAAGAGTGTGTGTGTGTGTGTGTGTGTGTGTGTGTGTCAGAAGGTCAGTATATGTGTGTGTGTATGTGTGTCAGAGCTCAAAAATCAGACCCCCCCTTAGAGAGTATCAGAGTGGATAAGTCCAGAGGTCAGCTTGCGTCCACTAATCCGGTGCTCTATACGGAGGAAGAAAAAAAAAAAAAACCCGGTCCAGAAATGGATTTCCCAGCCTGAGAGGCTGAGAATGAGACGAAAGACAATCCCAGAGAGCTTCTTCCTCTTCCTCTTATCCTGCAACCCAAGAAAGGAAAAGAAGAAGAAAAGATGCAGGATCTGAGCTGAGTGCACCAGCTCTCCTCTCTCTCTCTCTCTCTCTCTCTATCACACGCTCTCTTCTCTTGTGTATCTATCTTGTCTTCCCTTCTTTTTCTTTTCCTCCTTGCTCATTCAGTGCCGACTGGAAGCGGAGAGGAGGAGGGCAGAATGAAGTCCCTTCAGGCTAGAACACAGCCAGATAGCAAGGGAGGGGGAGAGAGAGAGAGAGAGAGAGGAGCAAGCAGGGAAGGAGGGAGGGAGGAAAGGAACGAGTGATGAGAAAGAGAAAGAGAGAGAGAGAAAGACGGTCCAGCACTGATTCCTCACTCAAGAATCATTATCTGTAAATTGGAATCACGCCTGAGTGACAGCTGATTGGCCAAGGCCGGCATAAGGGGAGGTGGGGCACAGACGGGCATCAGGGCAATCTGGTACACACACCTTAACCAGGCAGGCACACAAACACACACACACACACACATTCTGACATAGCACTTCAAGGGCAACATCGCCGTGTGGGGTATGTGTGTGAGAAAACGTGAAGAGGCGCCTGTGTTCCTTCTCATGTGAAAGAGAGAGAGAGAGAGAGATGCACCCTCCCTCATTTTTAAGCCTCCTTTCTTTCCTTTCTCTCACCACCCCCACTTCCATTTTTCTTCTCTCTGCCAGTCTCTCTCTCTACACACACACACACACACATGCTGCTGGCACACAGTGGCCCTGTGAAGCAGCAGGGGTTGGGAGTTAACCATCCCATGGAGGCTGCAGTGCAGTTCAAAGCAGCAGGAGGAAGAGGAGAAGAGAGAGAACGAAAGGGATGCACAGACCGAGATGCAGGCATGTGCTTGGATACAGCGACAGAAAGCAGGACGGAGAAAAGACAGAGAGGGAGGGAGGGAGTTAGGGAAAGGGAGAACGCGGGCAAGCGCATGGATGAGGGTGGTGATTTTGACGCTTCCCCCTTGCCCTGGAGGTTGCCATGCTCTCAAAGCCACTCACTGAAAGCAAAGACAAGAGGAAAGGAAGCACGAAAGGAGGGCTGGAGGAAGGAAAGGGAAGAAAAAAAGGAAAGAGGTTTCAATGCAGAAGGACGGGAGAGAAAAGAAGAAAAAAATGAGGAAGGGATAGACAAGGAAAAGGAAGACAAGGAAGAGGGAAAAGAAAGAAACACGAACGGAGAAGGAGAAAATGAGACGATAAGGAGAGGAGAGAGAGAAGAGGAAAGTGTAAGAGAAACTGGCAGAAAATCAGAGACGAGAAATAAGGAGAAGAAAGAAGAGAGGAAGTGAAAGGAGAAAAGGATGAGATTTATGAGCCATCACTACACAAACAGATAGAAATTTTTTTTCTCTGCTGCTCTTCATCACTCTCTCTCTGTCTTTCTATTTCTTTTTCCCTGTTACTTTTATTCCTTCATTCTTGTGTCAGAAAGAGAGAGATATACTAAGAGACAAATAGGACAGAGAAGGAGAGAAAGAAAGCACAAGAGAGAGAGAGAAGATGAAAGAATCATGCACTTAGTTAGAGATGGGGGTGAGCCTCCTCTTGGTATAAGTCCAGGAACAGCTCCATATTCCAAGCTTCAGGTCATGTAAGAAGCTCTAGGTTGGGGAAAAGAAATAGAACCTTTAGGGTGGATGAAAAGCCCCATGTTTGTCAAGACCCTTAGCTAGACCCATGTCGAGCAACAAACCCCAGGTGAAAAAGCCTTAGATTTGTGGGTAGGTAAAAAAAATAAAGTCTCAAGCTGGGCAAAAGGAAACAAGTTTTGTTGTTCAACCAGTCCCAGGTTGGGGGGAAATGGCTCAGGTTGGGCATAAACCATCATAATGGGCACTAAGCCTTAGCTTGGGCAAGGAGCCCCAGGTTGGGGGATATGGCTTAGGTTGGGCGTCCCATACTAGCTTCATATAAAACCAGACCAGTGTCTGTAAGCGAGCTAACATCAGTTTAATTCCTAAATGCTAATCCTCTATTTTGAAAGAGCAAGCCGTAGCCAGAATTTTATTCATCCAGTCTGGTGCTGCAGCTACCACTACTGTTCTAGTCATCCACACACACACACACACACACACACACACACACAAACACACACACCACTCAGTGAGCCTGGTGCTGAAGAGTGTCACAACCTGTTAAATGGGATTGGTTTTGTGTGATCCCTCTGGACGCTCCCTCATCCACCTCTACTGAACCGAGTGAGAACAAAAATGAGAGAAAAAAAACAACAACAACGTATGTACAGATGACAAACAACACAAATCTTCTCTCGCATGAACTACCAGGTACTAAAAATAAAAAAAATCTTTTAAAAAAACGAGTGGAACGATATTTGAAAAATAAGCAGAGGCAGGATGGGCTGGAACCTGCAGATTAGTCAAGAAGCCCCAGGTTGGGTAAGTAGCCCCAGGATGTGAAGAAAATGTCCATATTGGTCAAGGACCGTTAGATTTAGCAGGAACCAGGGTTAGGTTAAGGAAGAAACCCCTCAGGGTGGACAAGGAGCCATCAGTTTGGGGTAGTTTAAACTTAATTGAATGAGTAGCCGCAGGTTGGAAGGTTGGTTAGGAAGCCTTACATTAAGCAAGGACCATCATGTTTTGTCAAAAAGCCTTAGATTAAGCAAGGACACTGGCTGGAGTAGAAGCCTCAGGTTGGGCAAGGAGACACCAGGTTGGGTGAATAGCCATAGGATTGAATAAGTAGCCTTATCAAGGGTAGGAAGCCTCCCAGATTTGCCAAGGAGATTCAGATTAAACAGTAAGCCTCAGTTTAGGCAAGAAACCCATTGGGTTGATTAAGAAGCGTTAAGTTGGACAAGAAGCCTCACTGGGGTTCATCATGGAGCCTTAAAGTGGCCAAGAACCCATAAATTAGGCAAAAAGCCCCATGTTGAGCAAGCAGTCTCAAATATTTCATTAAATTCTCAGCTTCAGTTTGGGCAAGTAAAACCACAGGTTGTCCTAAAAGCCCCCTGGGTTCTTCACGAATCCCAAATTGGTTGAGTAGCTTCAGGTTTTTTACCAGCCCCATATTAGACAAGAAGCTCCATGTCATTCCTGAGGTTGGGTGATGGATCTGAGGTTGGTTCGAGGAGCCCCTGTTGCTTCTGATAATTCATCAAATGCCTGAGAGAAGATGATGTTTGATAAAGAAGCAGTGTGATGAGATACACTAGGTAGCACACAGTGAGCTGGATTCTGTGATCGACTGCTTTCCCCTGCTGGCCGGAGGCAGTAGCAGCCCCTGTGGATATGTGTAATGAGTCAGACAGTGATTCAAAGGCCTTAAAAAGACCCTGGAGAGCGGCACTCACGCCTGACACACACAACACACACACACACAAATGTCTGATCAAGGAGGGAGAGCGTGGAATTCATCAGACATAAGAGGATGTGAATAAAGCTGGCAGAGAGTGTGGGAGAAAAGGGTAAAGCGTGATTAAGATGAAAAAAGAAAAGGACAGTAGATTCCAGGAAGAGAGTAACCAAGGACGAGTGATGAGATGGATGAGTAAAGCAGGTAGAGAGGAGGCACATCCAAAGAGCAGGTGCATCTGCAGGCGTGGAATGATCCAGATTTTTCCACAACAGTAGGAGGTTGCTTGTTATTCGCAGAGGACGAATGAACAGAAAGCACCCATATTATGTGGAAGTCCTTACAGAAAATGTTTGTGAGAATATTATAAGGTTAAGCGGTTAATACATTGTGCAAAAAAGAAAAAAAATAAAGTTTCTGCAATGTTGTGAGAACAGAATCGTAGTTTACCTTACAACGGTTCTTCTTAGAAAAATCGTAAAGCAAAATTGTTCTACATGATGGTGAGTTCAAATGCAACTTATACAACGGTTAGTTCTGACCGAGTTATCTGGCTGGACGAGAACACATCTGATAACGTTATGTCATTATTCGACTCACAATTTTGGCTACATTGCACCAGTAGGAATTGAAAACTACTTTCAGCCCTGTTAATTACACTAACTGTTGGTCAACAGTTCCACTAGCTGCAGTTAGTTAGTTCCGCCAGTTACGGAAGGATATGTGCTGGCAGAGCAAAATAACCAGCTAAATAAACACACAAATCATAATCTGTTGATAATAAATAGTGTGTGTAACTGTTCTATAAAATAAATATCACACTTAAGGTTGTGCTTTTGTACTGAATAGCCATGCTGATGTTCAGCACAACAGCACCCCCTCTTATGTGATATTGCTTAATAATTAATCAGTGTTGTTTGATTCTCATTAACATGAGAAGGTTATCACAATAAACTGGTTGTTCATATTGTCAAAGATATAAGAACACTTCTGTCAGGCAAATGGAACGTAGACACATTATGTAGTTAATAAAATAACTTGATATGATCAACATAAAACCTGAGCGATCATGGAAATGACACAAAATGTTAACCTCAGAAATATTCGCCAAAAAAAAAAAAAAAAAGTCTTAGCATGTCTGTAATTACACTTAGCATCAAACACACTCTAAATTTCTATTAGCTATGCTACACTGAAGTACACAAATGTTGTCAAAAACATAGTTGAAATACAGCTTGTTAGTGACTAAGGCTAACCATTTTAGCTAGCCAATTTGTACCTGCTAAGTGATTTTATAATCAATGTCCATCAAACAGTCCATCAAACATGGAACTAGTTGAAACAGTCTGAAATACACACATTTATTCTAGAAGTGTTAATTAATTCCTTGAAAAGACTTGACTACAATTCTTAGTCATGAATACGTCTTCTACATCTATTTGTTGGAATATCATTTCATATAAACATTCCCAGAACACCCAGAACAGTGAACATGTTACATCAACAAAATGCTTTGCTAATGTCAAATATTAACTGGGATTGAGGTGCCCTTGCTCTTGCCACAACATCACATTCGAAGCTCTCGCCAACTTCCATCCCGTCATACATTGCAACAAGTGAAGCCCATTTAAAGGCTACACGCTAGTCTTTATGTCGTCTCAATTCGACAAGGTCCTCGGTCCTCGCGTAACATCTCCAGACTTGCCTCTACATCTGGCCAGACCTTTCCAATTACTGTCTCTCTCTGCTGCTCT
This sequence comes from Dinotopterus cunningtoni, assembly GCA_028565755.1. Taxonomy (NCBI): domain Eukaryota; kingdom Metazoa; phylum Chordata; class Actinopteri; order Siluriformes; family Clariidae; genus Dinotopterus; species Dinotopterus cunningtoni. Next base: position 33,602,977 of record JAOTRS010000036.1, read on the forward strand.
GGGGGTGGCCGGGTGTAAATCTTGCTCCATATGCTAATTGTGGTCAGGCTCAAAGAATTAATTTGCAAATGTGTCATTAAGCATCAGAGGCAGCAGAGGGAGTGTGGTAATTAGGAGGCCGGCGCTGACCGGGTGACCCAGCCAAGCTGTTCCAGCCTGTAGCGGAGCAAGAGGGGAGAGGACCACAGCCGGCGTGGCCAAAGCGCACACTCCCACGCACTACAACTGTAAAACAAAACAAAAAAACATGACCTCCACAATCAAGCTTCTGTATTAAATGAAGCAATTAGAACTTCTGATTTCTTAAAACCAATCTCTAAGGCAACGTTGAGGCCGTATGACACTTTGTAGATGCAAGGAAAGGAATACAAAATCTTTACTTGCTAGTTTATAAGTTTGTTGATAATGCCAACTATCTAAGACTTCTACATCGCTAAATGGCTAATGTAGTCGTAGCAGTTAACTGTACTGTGATATACAGTGATACTTCGGCATATGGATGCCCCGCCTTATGAATTTTCGGCTTAAGAACTATAATTTTGCAAAAAATTTGCCTCGGCATACAAAGCATTTTCGGCATAAGAGTGGCCCAACTGAGCCGAACCGAGCGCCGGCTAAGTCCCGCGTACGTCTGGGAGCTGCTCAAAACTAGTTTGCGTAAGTGAAAAGCCAAGCGAAGCGAGTTTATGTTTTTTTTTTTTTTTTACATTTTGAGCAAGATTTAGTGATGACATGGGTCCCAAGAATGCTAGCAAGGACGGTAGCAAGAAGAAAAGGGAGCCACTTAAGGTTTGGTTTTTAAAGCAGCCGGTGCTGCTCACTAAGATATCTTACTTTAATATTTTACTTGATTTACATGTCTCTTCTAAATGTTTTGATTGTTTTTATATGCAAAAAAAATATGATTATAGTGTTGCAAACTGGTAATATCGGTAATATCTTTGGATGGCTGGAATGAATGATCTGCATTTATATTATTTCCTATGGGAAAATGCATTTTGCAGTATGAAATTTCACCTTAAGAACTTGCCTCCGGAACAGATTAAATTCCGAAGTACCACTGTACGTTTGTAAATGTCATGCGACAATCTAGCTAGAAACAAAAGCTGTGAATGTCTTATTTTAAAACTCTTGCTGCACAATGCAGTAATTTAGACCTGTGTGTTCCCATGGGTCAGGCCTGTTGGGTCTCCAGGAGTCAGAAAACAACAGAGGATGCTCTGGAGGGGCTTGGTTAGTGATCTCTAGAGAGAACTCGTCTCTCTTTCTTACACCATCAATCACCCATTTGGGTTGCGGCACCCAGGAGACTCCCAGCCATTAGGTTCCAGACTGCATCTATGTTACCAGATTGGAGTGACACTGAAATGACTTTGTGCCTTGATTTCTTTGGTTTGTGCTGCTAAATTAAAGATATTTCCTATAAATGGGCATGTGACATGAATAACAATTGTCCACTATGCATAATGGTCCATCCTCCATTTTGGCTTCGCCCAAAGACTAGATAATGAAGACATTACATAAGACAAAACCAAAATGGAGGACAACAACATTAGCAGCATTGCTGGTGGTGTTGGTGGTGGTTGGATAGATTCAAGAAAACCTGGAAAGAAAGTGGTGCTAGAAACAATCGTCCAAGAAACTGATGTGTGCATGCTTTTATGGGTTGAGTAAAAAATTGCATATGTGCAAACTAAACAATCAACATCTGTGGCACGAGTGAGGTGAAGTTATACTGCTAGTACCATAAATTCCTGAATTTATTTTGATCCATAAATCATTTGCATGAGAATTTACTCCACGAAGCATTAAAACTAATCTAGCTCATAAAAAAAACAAACATTTGTGTACAGCATATACATTATAAGGTTGACTCTCTGATGTTACCAGTTTCGATTAATCAGCTTCGAATCCTCTACTCGGTGATGAGTTACTGCTGTTTATATACGGATTACACCATCAAGTTTAAATCACTTCTTTATTTCATGAATAAACATACACCCATGAATTTACGTTGTCTCGCAGTAATGACTTTAAATAAAGCCATCCAAAACAGGTCCATAAATTAAGACAAATAAGATGAGCTGTTTAATTAGGGCAAAAGTAATGGCGTCCTAGTTGACGTGCTGCAATGGCTGTAAACTGTATTACTGGAAGATTTAGTACGATGCTAAAGCACTTATTCACCGTGTAGTCATCCTTATCGGATATTCTTACTGTAAGCTTTACCTTTTATGGAGTTTTGTGAGTGTAAATGTAAATTAACAGTGTCGTGAAGAGTCGTCATCAAGTCAAACCGTGACTTTTGATGTTCACCGTTATGAGAGTTAAAAACTTCCTTTATGTCTCTATATAATCCGCGGCTACACTAATGCACTTATCCCAGTGTTTCACTAGTGCTTGGACACCATCAAGGCAGAAAGTTAGAGATGCTGGCCTCCATCATAAAGAAAATCTGCATTGTAAACCTGGCAGGAATGTTTTTTTTTCCATGTGTATAGAAATATCTCCATGGAAATAATTAATAAACAAGTCAATTACAGTCATTTTTGACAAACTCATCAGGAGCTCAGAGCACAGGAAATGAGTGAAGTACTCATGGATCATGAGGTAACACGGAAAGTTTACAGTCATACGGATGACACAACCTCTGGACCGAGCAGTATGGAGTTAAAAAAAATAGAATAGTAATATCAATTTCTGTTTGTCATCGGCTCCAGTGTTCAGCGACCTAAAGCGAGAGAGCAACCTTCACCTTTCGATACAGCTCTTCACTTACCTCCTTCTCTGCGCGGTGTAATAATTCGATCTATTGATCTGTGCACTCTTTTCAGTTTTACACACACACACACACACACACACACACACACACACACTCGCCTGCATCTAATTTAACACAGCAGGACCCTGTCCGCATGCAGTCTCTTAGCAACGGCACCGGGTCATTCATCCACGCGCTCTCGTGTGAGATCAGGCCGATCGCATGCGTGTGCTGAAGTGCCGAGTTAGGGTGACCTGATGCTATAAGATCAACTGGGCTGAATTCTGAGGCTTTAAATGGCATCTTGGGTCTCTGTGATCTAATCTGATCTGATCTGATCTGATCTTGCTGAATTCACACACCCTGGAAGAGGCTGAAAGGGAGCATCTGCTTGCTCTTTTTATTTTTTTATTTAAAAAATCCTTCAGGGAGTGTGTGTGTGTGTGTGTGTATGTGTGTGTGTGTGTGCACGTATATGTGTGTGAGTGTGTGAAAAGCATATCTGCAAACAGCTCAGCAGCTGGAGTTCTGGCGTTCACCCGTCACTCAGAACATGTCGTTCAGATTACACCCAGCGCCAGGTTTACCTTCACGGTAAAAACCCTCTCGGTAGATCTGTCGTGCACGGAGAAGCCGCTCGCTGACTTTCTGCTAAGCTTACAGTACTGAACTCATTTACTCCGCCGCTCCAGATTGTTCAATTACAATCTCTAATTGCGTGTAAATTTGTCATCAAGCACATAACTCGGCTAATTCTCTCCAAAGAAGGGAGAATTTCTTCTACTGAAATAAAACTTCCCTGAAGCGGCTTCCAATTTAGGTGTTGGATTAGCAAGAATCATGATAATAATAAATTCGTGATTGGATGCAAAGTGGCTGAAAAACATTCACTCACTCATCGTCTATACCGCTTAATCATGTGTACAGGTCGCGGGGGTTGGGGAGATGGGGGGGCATGGAGCCTATCCCAGGGCGTGAGGTGGGGTACATCCTGGAAAGGGTGCTAATCCACTGCAGGGCACACACACACACACACACACTCACACACTACGGGCAATTTGGAAATGCCAATTAGCCTAATCTGCATGTCTTTGGACTGTGGGAGGAAACCAACGTACTTGGAGAAAACCCACCAAACAACTGGAGAACATGCAAACTCCTAGTACACAGAGGCAGGAATCGCACCTGGCCGGGAATCGAACCCGGACCCTGGAGGTGCAAGGCGACAGTGCTAACTACTAAGCCAACGTGCCGCTATGTAAAATTCACAGGACATTTAATTTTTCAAAAAATTATTTTTAGTTCAGTTTCCACAATATGTTACGCTAATCTCATGGAGATCTTTAGGTTGTCCATGTGGTGCCATCCTGAAGTAGTGTGAAGTATGTCTTACTAATACACAGATCAGCCACAACATCATGATCACTGACAGGTGGCCTGAACAAGGCCTGCGGAGACCAAAAGCCGGCTTATTCAGTCCGACCCCACAGAGACGCCAATGAAGCACTAATCGCAAAAAAGAAGTAAATGCTGACCATGATAGAACGGCACCAGAACACCCAGTTTATAAGAGCCTGCTGTACATGAGGCCCAGCAAGCTCAAAGCCCAAGGGCACCGACCCAATGTCCAAACTCCCAAGATCCCAGTCCGATTCAGCACACATGTGATGCAATGGACAAAAAAGCCTGATCCATAAAGGCCCCACCCACAACCCGGAGCCAGAGTCACAGCACACCCCTTGAGGCCGTGTGGAGCCACGCCTAAGGGAAACCCAAACCCTAGGTGGTTATAATGTTAATGGTTTTAACGTTACGGCCGATGTAACGACACAAACAGCTTTAAGAACCAATAAACAGATTCATCGAGACAAACACACTGACAGAATCTCATATTCTCTTTCAAACTGAACATTTCCCACAATGCCTTGCGCTGCTGCCATAACAGCATGTCCTGTCTTTGTCAGCTCCTGTTTTTTTTCTTTCATAGCATCAGTCGTTTCACAGGAAGCGCTCTCTCGGGTGGGGGTTAACTGTAGGGATGAGTTAGTTCTTTAAAAGCACGTCTCATTTGGTTAACAAATGCCTGGTGTTTAGCCTGCAGGCAGGTGCGTGCTATGCAAAAAGCAGCTAAAAGTGCTTTCCAGTTCGGAGGCAGGAAGGAAACACGACAACAGCACGTGCGCCGACGTCAGCGCCAACGTACAAACACAAACGCAAACAGACTAACATATAGACACCTTAGTGCACGCGCTCGCACTCGACGTACCGTTAGACATCCTTTCACACCATCTCTCACGATTTGTCTGTATCATACATTTATATTCGTTTTGTGCGCCTGAATTTGAATAAATGCGTCAATATGTGCTCGTAATAGGGGTGTGAGGATTACTTGTTGCTGTTGTTCCACCTGTGTGGTTTAAACCTTTGACCTTTAAAGACAAATTTGACTAAGAAAACACGATAGTCTTTGAATACTTGGGAAATGAACGCGATGTAAATTACAAACCAGCAAATTCAAATCACCCTCCCTCCCCCCACCGCGTGTGCAATTAGACCTGTTTTAAAAACCAATCTATCCAATTTAACGTTAGTTATTAAAATTTTTAGTACGGAAGTAACTTTTACTTTACTTTTAATCGGAATTTTCTTAATCAGAATAAGTACAAGATTTGAAAGATTGTTGTACTGAGGCATTGCATAGAGTCTCATGTAGCTTAGAATTTTTATTTTTAAATAAGAAACTGCATTTGACAGAAACAGAGAGAGAAAGAGAGAGAGAGATGCTGATGAAAGACTGACTGCTTATTACTGCTACAACATAAGCAATAACAGGAACACTTGTCTCGCTGATGAATAATAAATAATGAATAATAAGCTGTTAGAGCGAGAGGCGGTGTGTAACCCTGCACACTTCATCACAAACATCTGTCACACATCTGGTTACATAATGTCACTTTGCCTTTAGCTTTTCTTTATAATCGCTTCATCCATGGTGAGATAGATAGATAGATAGATAGATAGATTGAACTTTTTAAAACTTTTCATCAATAGAGTATAATTGGATGACATGTTGTTAGTTAATTAAAGGCTGCTGCTGTCTAAGCAGAACAGAACTCTCTCCCCAGTCATGCATACTGGTTATACTGGTGTGAAGTAAACCTTAGTGAACTCACACTGCTGGGTGATCACGCTCCTCTGTGAAATAACGTCATGAACGACTTCACTGCGTTTGAGATACAAAGCGTTCTTGTTGATTTGATGTCACTCGCTACACTCAGGGTTGAGGAAGTAGGAATTCCGAGTTTTTTCCCTAAATGGAAGTCAGGAATTACGAGATTCAACCTTTGCAGCTTTAATCCACCTGAGCCGCTTAGTGAGTGATCAAATCCTGCCTACTGCTGCTCACATCAAAAGACTTCTGTAATCAAGAAATAATGTGTACTGGAGAATAGTGAAAAGGAGATAGAAAGAGAGAGAGAGAGAGAGAGAGAGAGAGATGCTCCAAGCTGCAAAATTCCCCAATCTGACCGGATTAGACCGGATTGGAATGGGATTAGGTTCTGTTGCTTATCTTTTTTTTCTACTGCTTCACAGAAAGGCCGTCTCCGTTCATTCTTTCATTCCTTCTTTTCTGTGTGTGTGTGTGTGTGTGTGTGTGCATGTAAGAGTGTGTGTTTCCAAGCTGTTTAGCAGGTTAATCTCTCTCTGTGATCTGCTACAAATACACAACTACAAACTGACAGGAGCTTAAAATCCACACGGAGGAAGGAGGAGATTTGGAGCGAAAGAAAAATGAGCAAGAGGGTGAGTGCAGGTTTATACACACTCTCTCAATAAACAACACGCTGTGAACGGTGAGACGTGTTTACACCGACACCGAGGTGCTCGAGGTATTATAAAAGCTGTGCGGATTTGAGAGGGGAATTAATAGTGAGTTTAGTTTTTTGTATTATATGAATACATTTACATATTTATTTAATGGAACATAAATTTATTAGGTCTTTAGTTTTTTTTTGTACATCAGACATATATTATAAAAAGTTATAACACT
>JAOTRS010000036.1:33611376-33631871 GCA_028565755.1 Dinotopterus cunningtoni
TTTATTTCACATACTCACAACAATCACTGTATCTCACTCACTATCTCACATACTCACATAATGTATCTCACACACACACACACACACACACACACACACACTTCCAATGCCATGTCCTTCTTCCTACATTGATGTCAGTGTGTTATTAAATGAGTAAAGCTGGTGAACTTGCATTCACAGATACCACCATATTGGTCTCGTACACACACACACACACACACACCACTATTCTAGACAATATATCACATGGCGAGATAGATAAGCAGATAGATAGATTTAAAAACACAGACAGACAGACAGACAGATATATAGATAGATCTTAAACCTTTCATAAATTTAAACATGAAATTAAAAACTGAGGAAAATCCATTCCAGTCATTTGACCTTGCCGTGACCTTGACCCTGTATGGATCGATTACAAAATCCATCAGATGGATGGACGGCTGGACAGATGGGTGGATGGAGGGACAGATGGACAGAAAACACAATGCCTCCATCCACTAGTGGTGGAGGAATAAATACTGCCACAGTAAATAAACAGGATAAACATAAAATATGCATTAATTTCATCTGTAAATGTAAAAAAAAAAAAAAAAAATCTAAAAAATGTAATTAAACAAAAAAGATCAAAGTGTCAGAGCCGAGAGCTCGGTGCTCGCAGACGTCTGAGGGGCCCACACTGGACTCTAACAGAACAGGGGCAGTGTCTATTTCACCTCTAATACACACACACACACACACACACACGCTGTAGCAGACAGCCGAGTGTAGGGAGAGTGTGTTTGACAGCTCATTACTCGGCCGAGAGCCGCACAGATCATGGAGCGCTAACCCATCCCACTGCTTTGTCACTACACACACCGACAGGCTCTCTCTTTCTCTCAGTGTGTGTGTGTGTGTGTGTGTGTGTGTGTGCCTGCCTAGGGTGATTGTCTCAGACAGTGGGTCATGTCTGAGAGGGAGGGGACAACGGGGTAGCGTGACCCTTAGGTCTACCGTTGAGCTGAGAAAACCACACACACACACACACACACACACACATACTGAAGAATGTCAATGCTACGATTTATAAATACCACAAACTGTATTAATATTATTATAATGTGCACAATAACAAATCTGATACTACTGAAGGAAGGGGGAACGAGGGATTGAAAAGGAATAAAGTAAAGAAAGGATGAAGGGAGGGAAAATGCTGAAAGGTAAAATAGAAGGAGTAAAGCATTAAAAGAACAAGCAAGAAAGGAGGGATGAAAAATGAGAAAAGAAGAAAGGATAGGTAAGGAGATAGAAGGAAGGAAGGAAGGAAGGAATGGAATATGAGCATACAAAAATGACAAAAAAATGAAGGATAGATGAAAGAAAGAAAGGAATTAAGAATAGAAAGATAAAAAAGGATGGATAGAAAAAAGGAAAGAAAGGAAAAAAGGAAGGAAGAAAAAATAGGAAGTTGAGAAATAAGGTAATGAAGGATGGAGGAAGGGAAAAAGGAAAAAGTGATAGAAAGAAAGGGAGGAAGCAAGGAGGAATAGAAAAACACAAGAACAGAAGGAAGGATAGAATTTAAAAAATAAATGGAGAAGTAAAGGAAGAATATATGATGAGAAAGAAAGGAATGAATAAAGAAAGAAAGGAAGGACTGATGAGCATACAAAAATGAGAATATAGTAATGAAGGGTAGAAAGATGAAAAAAAAACATGATTAAGGGAAGAATATAAATAAGGAAGGAAGGATAGAAATACTGGAAAAGAGGAAAAAAGAAGAAAGGAAGGAAAAATAGAATGATGAGAAAAGGATAGAAAGAGAGATGAAGTGAGGAAGGAAAAGTGATAGAAAGGAAGGAAGGATAGAAAAACAAAAAAGGAATGAAGGAAGGAATGATTATTACAGACATATGAACTGACAGTAGGAGTGCGTAAGGAAGAGGTAGAAGAAAGAAAGACAAAAAGAGAGAGAGAGAGAGAGAGAGATGCAGAGATGAAGGCCTGTGGGTTCGCTCATCTCCTCATTACCCAGCAGGCACTGCTGCTGATGATCAATACAGCACTCTGGCTTTTGTACTGCCTGTGTGTGTGTGTGTGTGTGTGTGTGTGTGTGTGTGTGTGTGTAAAAGGTGTTCTCAATGAGAAATTCAAAACAAATCACTCAGGGCTGAAGGCAGGAGCTGCAGAAATTCAGGAAAATTGCAGGCAGATTGCAGTCCAGGTGAAAGGAAGCATTGTGTGTTCTGATGTGTGAGTTATTGATTATTGTACCCCGTGTGTGTGTGTGTGTGTGTGTGTGTGTGTGTGTGTGTAGTGTGTATAGACACAAGGCGATGTCTCTAACAAAGCTAAACAGCTATAAAACGTCCGTGTGCTCTCAGGGGTTCCTCGGTTCTCCGGTGATCCACACGGTTCCCCTGGTGACCCTTAAAGAGGATCTGCGTACAGTTCCACATTACAGAGTATCTGAAAGAGCTCCAAACAAAACCCTTAAAGAGATTAAGAACCTTTCATTATCCGGTCAAGAACCCTACAAGAACTCCTGAAGGGCAGAGGAAATAGCGTGTCTGCAGGGTGCTGATGGGAAAGGAGGTATTGTGCAAAAGGAGGAAGGAAGGAAGGATAAGGAAGGATAAATGTAATAAACCAAGGAAAGGATAAACAATAGAGGAAAGAAACAGGGAAATGTAGGAGGAAAGAAAAGATAGAAGGAGAAAAGAAACAAGCAAATGAAGGAAGGTGTGACAGAATTAAGGAAAAGGGAAGAAAGAAAGGAAGGATAATTTTTTTATCAGTTCTAGTCCTTATCCCTTCTTTTCCTCACACCTCTCTCCTTTCCCTTTTTCTTCCTCTCTTTCTCTCTCCCCCTTCCTTTTCCTTAATTCCCTTAAAGAAGGATGAAAAGTTGAGGAAGGGATAAAGTAAGGAAAGAATAAAGGACAAAAAAATAGAAAGCAATAAAACAAACAAAAAAAAGGATGAAACAATAGTGGAAATGTCAAAAAGCAAAGATGGAAGAAACAAGAAAATGAATGAAAGATGGAAAGCAGAAAAGCAGCTTAACTAGTCCCTGAAAAGTGACCTGCAAATATTCCTGGGATTCATGAGTCCTTTTAAGGTTCCTTGAATACCTGACCTCCTGAAAATGTTCGTCCGGTTCCTTAATTTAATTCCTCAATTGAATTTCTGAAAATGTTGCTATAATGCCATTGTCTTTAATAATGTTCTTATGTTTCCTGAGTTTTTGAAATGGTTGCCAGATTTCCTAGATTGTAGAGTGCCTAAAAAAGATTATGGGTTTCTGAAAGGGTTTCTGAGCTCCTGAGAAGGTTCCTGGATTTTGGAAACCTCTGTTTCCTGTATCATTTCCCACCTGCAAAGCACTCAGCTACCATTTTGGTCATAAAATTGCTGCTGTGACATGCGCCAACATACATATGCGATGCTGAAGGATTTGCTGACACACATAAACGAAGGCCTGACATGTTCCTGCTTTCACGCAAATCAATTTTTCCTGTCAAAACCACTTAAAGAGAAAAGGCATAACATGCTCCTGCTCAAGACGTCTTGCAATGCAGGAAAGCGGGGAAAAAAATGCCAGGAATGAAAATGTGTTTTCAGCATTTTTGTGTTCCCTTTTAGTGTGTGTGTTTTCTGCCGGTAGAGTACTCGAGCGTGGTTCATCGCACTGAGTGCAGTAATCAGCTTTGCCCAAACATTTAGAGGGCAATTAAGGGAGCACAAAGCATAGCTCTCGACCCATAAAATGTTATAAAATCGCTCTATGTCTTTCCCTCCCTAGTGAGTGTGTGGTTATGTTCTCACCGGCTGGTCCTTCAGCTCATTTGGCCCACACACCCGCACATATACACAGATAAAACCTAGAGCCTGCCTGTGTATCTGTTCACCAACAGTTGTAGCACCAAGTGGAGTGAGAGAATAGAGAAGTGTGTGAGAAGAGAGCTTATCGATCATGTCTATACTTGGCAAGCAATCAGACCAGTGACAAGAGACAGAGATGTTGCCCTTTTGCATTTTCAAGCTCCCTCATTTTATGAGTGTGGTCTCCACAGAGTTCATTTTCTGGCATGTAAACACAACACTGAGGATGTAAATTTATGAAAAGCAATGAGATGACCTGACCCGTAAATATGCAACTGTGATCAGAAAGGTTTGTTGTATAACAGATAAAAATTTCAAGCTTTACAAGGTTTAGGTTGTGATTAGGATTACAAATTGAAGCACATAATATTTTAACAAAGATCTCAAGTAGGTGAATCCAAAGTGCTGTAAGGACTTGTACATGTACATGGATTTAAACCATGAAACTAGGGAGGGGAAAGCGGATGGCTCTAGAGCATAGAAAGGGCAGGGCTCAATGGATGGCTCATGAGAACAGAGGGAAGAGGGTTGGTAGCTCCAAGGAGCCGGAGGGAGATGTTGGGTTCAGGTGGTGGGTTTCAGAGAACAAAGGGGGGGAGGTCAGGTAGGGGGCTCCTGGGATCAGAGATGGCAGGGTCGGATTGTTGGCTCCAAAGAACAGAGGTGGCGAGGTCAGGTGGGTGACTAAAGAGACCCAAGGTAACAAGGTCAGGTTGGTGGTTCCAGAAATCAACAGTGACAAGGCTAGGTGGGTTGCTCCCCAGAGAGCAGGGTTAGGTGGGTTGCTCTAGAAAGCAGTGGTAGCAGGGTAAAATGCATGGTTTCAGAGAGCAATATAACAGACTGTCAGACTGGTGGGGGTTGCCCCCAGAGAGCAATGGTAGCAGGGTTAGGTGGGTTGCTCTAGAAAGCAATGGTAGCAGGGTTAGGTGGGTCTCTCCAGGGACCAGGGATGTTTGGTGCATATGTGTGGGTCCAGAAAGAGGCATTGGCAATGCCATGCCCCAGAGGGAAAAGGTAGCAGGATCAGATGGGTGGCTCCAAAACAAGAAAAAGACGCAACCAAACAGGTGACGAAGGGGATGGAAATGGTATGACCAGGTACCTGTAAGTAGCTCTAATGCATTCCAAAAGTATGACAAGGTATTGTATATGAACCTGGATCATAGAAAAGTGTAGCTCTAGGGAACAGGTCATCTTGTGTCAGGTAAGAGGCTCCAAAGGGCAGAGGGGGTAGGAACAGGAGGATGAATCCAGTGCATGGAAAAGGCAGGGTCAGGTAATTGGCTCCGGACAGCCCACAGGGAGTGGCTGAAACAGACCACGGGTTATGGCATAACGTAGCATGTGAGATGTTTAAAGTACAAATTTACTGTAAACAATAAGTCTTCTGCAGAATTTGTTAAAAGTCAGGCTGAACAATGTACAAATCATAAATGGGTATTATTTTTTATCGTTGCATTTACGGATCTGTAATTTTGTCAGGAAATAAATTCCATAGAAGGATCTCATCTCCGTGCTGGTTTGTGCTGCTGTGAGTTGAGGGCATTTGATTGATGCACTGTTCTGCTGTTCAGATCATACAGTAAAGCCATCAGGGATATGCATGCTCAAAATAATTCGGTGCTAAGGTCTTTACCGGAGTAAACATTGATTTGATTTCTGGCCTGCCAGTGATGTCACTGAATTTACACCTGGCGGTTGCCTAACAGTCTGCACAATGTAAATTCCAGCCATTATTCCTGACACAATGATAATGGGCAGGATTCATCTCCTGGAGATAAGAGCTAAAGAAAGTCCACAGGCACGCTGGACACGTGACAAACGTTCGCCTGCCAAAACTTCATCTTCGGATAAATAAAGAAGGTTGTGAAGTTTGTGCTGAGTGGATTCAAATGTGGCTTGTCTTCGGCTCTGATGGTGCCTTACAACTACACAACAGGGTTTTGTGTTTGTTTTCAAGGTAACACTCAGGACTCAGAAAAGCGAGAGAGCTCACTTGTCGAGTGCTCTTTTCAAAGCAGACAAAATAAAAAGCACCTCCTGATGCTTGATATGTCGATGAGCTCCTCTCATCTGAAACCTGACCTTGCACCTCAAGTGAAATGTTCATGCATACCTACCCAGGGGAACAAAAAGACAGGACTGTTAGTCATCATTCAAGTGGTGAAATCTACTGGATATTAATTTTCATATACATATAAACAAGCATCCTTTACCAGTCAATTTACTTTGTTTTTATTCCAAGGACTTCACATCAAAGAGATCAATCAAATATACTAACATCTCATTTCAGCCTGATCTAGCAGCTTTGAAAGCGCTAATACATGATTCATAGCACTGAGGCCTTTTTTATAAAGTCATTACCTCTCAAGTCACGCAGCTCCTGTTAGCGCTCGCAATGCAATCGAAAGTAATCCTGCCTAATTGCTGACAACTCTGCGACCAAAGGCCCGGGCAACGTGATCGGGACAAGCTGAGAGGAATACACTAGAGACTTCTTTATGCTGCGATAATAATAGGATGTTCGAGCACCTGGAGTAAAGGGGGAATTATTACTGAGTCATGACTCAGGTCTCAGTCTGTCAGGTGTGAAGCTTTGAATTTGCTCCTCAGCAGGATACCCATGTAAAGGTCTGCCAGGGCTGAGTGATGGAGGTCAGGAGTGGTAATCTAACCCACGACTCCCTGGGGATCTTGCCTGATGGCTCTGTTCAGGTGAATAAGGAGAGCGAGGGGTGGTAGCGGCACTGTCATTAAGAGAGCCTTATTCACGGATGATGGTGACAGAGCACGCAGAGACCACAGACGTGTCTATCCTTCTATCCTTTTGGTAGAGTTGTCATGGCTACAAGAGGAAAGAAACGGCCTCGGGATTGAGCGCCGGGGTCCTGGCCTCGGCTAAAGATCACAACACGGCGTCCTTTCTTTGGTATGCTCTAAGAAAATAGATCTGTTTAAGCACTCTGGAGGTTGACCTTTTCATCTCGGGGCAATAAAGCAAGTCACTCAATTTTTCACAAAATGAGATAATAAACAAGGACATGGCGATGTACACCCTTACAGTTCTGATATACAGTACATACATGCTGTTTTTACTGTACATACATGCAGTTTTTGTCTGGCCACCACCTGACACGAATCGTTTAGCCTTTTACAAGGTCTACGATTTATTCTGGATAATTATCAAAGCACTGTCCCTTGCTCTTCCAGGAACAGCCCAACCCATTGATCCCAAGCTATTGAAAACAAATTAGCTTGCAGAGGCGAGGCAGGCGAGCTCTGTGCCGAAGCTCACGCACGCCCCTTGCTGCAGAATGGAAATCCATACGTCCGGATGTGGGAGGTCGTCTTTGATCGGCCTCGCTCCTGAAGATTAATACTCGTTTGTACAGCCTTTAATTGGCCACAAGAACCTGGATCACTTGACAAATCGCACTTTGCCTGGTAGGAGGAGGTGGACAGCCATGCATACACACCAAGTGAGGAAGAGGGAGGGAGGGCGAGCGGAAAGAAGGAATAAGGGCTTTCCTGTATTACTCTGCACACAAGATCTTAGCATACATTTGCATACATTTTCTGTGATGGTTTTAGATGTAATAATCATATAAGTCCAAGGACACCTGATGCAAACGGGTGCAATATTGCTTTACCAACGTGTTTTAGGTAAGCGTTTCATTGTTCCTTCAATCAGAAGAATCAGAAAAGATTTCTCGAGCTAAGTCATTTTTGAATACCAAGGTCGTTACTTACACTTTACATTATATAAATGTATACAACCTCTTCTGTTGGATGGATGGATGGATGGATGGATGAATATTCAAGGCACATATCCTAAACACAGTCTGCTCCAGATGCCACCTTATTTACCAGATCATAAAAGAACCCACATAGCAGCTAATCCAGTTACATACAGTCACTGCTACTGAGCGTCCAAAACAATAACAGGCGGCAGGACGACAAAATTTAATATTTCGTTTAGGAAGAGTGCTGTGACTCATCGAGCCATCTGAGCATCTCTGTATATAATAGCGGGTTTTTATTTGTTGTCCTAGGCTTTGCTCTTTCTCTGAATCCCATCAAGCCTGCCTCTCTCTCCCCTTCAAGAGCACAGGAGCCGTAACGCTATAATGCCGTAATTCACAAGGCTAATTAACAGGGCACAGTTAGCACAGCGGAGGAGCACCGAGGAGACGCGATAGCAGGGTTTTTTTGCTTTCACTCAGACCTTGGAAAGTGTGAGGCGAGACCTTTAGACAGCCTAATGATAGAAAAAAAACGCACTTAACAGTCTGCTACATAAGTGCAGAGCTCATAATCCCTAATCTATTGAGCATATCCTTGTAATGGCTACTACTGCTGATGAATTAGCACTATGGCATCTGTAGCGTCGTGCTAATGACTGCTTCTCAGGTGCCATATAGACTTACTGCTTCATAGAACATACGACTCATCAGTGTAAAAGAAGAAGCTAATGAAACGCCGCTACATGCAGTTAGATCAGCCTTGATTTCCAAAGCTATTTTTAACACGCCCTGGGTAAAGAGCTTGCTATATTTGCGCTATTTTGGAGGAGATTTCACCCCCATTTTATCCCAGTTTAGCTTTTTTTAATTTCCTCTCTAGCTAGTTCTCTCCATCACACACCTGCCACCAGACGAGAACAACAAAGGATAAGATTTTTTTTTCCTTAAAGGCAAATAAACCACTGAAATGGCTCAGGAACACATTCCAACAAGCTATAAAATGTGTAAGTGTGCAGATTGGCAATATGTCCATATCCTCCTGCTAGCTTTAATAGCTAAACAGCTAGTTTAGCTAGCTCATAGAATAGATACATTTAGGATTTCAGTAACTATTTATTACAATAATGATAGCCTTAACCTTCAGTCATGAGTTGCTTATCACTCAGGTTACTAAGATGTATCAAACTAACTAACTTAGCGTACAGATTTTGCAGCTAAATGTTTCAAAAACGTCTAAGCAACTTGGACTCGGTGTAGCTGGCTATACATGATCGCTAGTTTAACAAGCCTGACTTTATACTTTTTGGACAGTAGTAGTTTTAGTAAAATGGCTAGGAAGCATACAACCATATATAAGAACATGTGACAGACAAGATACTGTATATAATTTTTAAAGCAAACTAGCTAAACCGAAAATAAATGACACAATAAACAGCTGATGCCGGGCTTTGTACAAGTAGGTTCGCCAACTCCCTAAAATAGAAATAAGGGATGTGAACCTCAAGAGAGCATATATTAACTAGTGATATTTGTAAATGTTGTATGTGGCGGTGTAGTGGTTAGTGCTGTTGCCTTTTACCTCTAGGGTTGAGGGTTTGATTCCCACCTCAGGGTCTGTTTGCATGTTCTCCCCGTGCTTGGTTGGTTTCCGGGTACTCCGGTTTCCTGCCACAGTCCAATGACATGCAAATTAGGCTAATCAGCGTTCCAAAATTGTCTTTAGTGTTAGATTGTGTTTTTCACGAGTGTGCCCTGCGGTGGACTGGCACAGTAGGATAAGCGGTATAGAAGATGAATGTATGTAGCCTTCCTGTAATGTTATAAATAAAATAGTTGGTTCACATTAGGTTTTGTAAGAAACTTTTGCCTTAACTTTGCTGACATTATGACATAAAACTTTGGACATGAAATTATATCCCATGTTCTGTAAGCTAGCAACACAGCAAGGTAGGTTAAACATAAGCGTTATACTCGCCTATTTTACTACGTACTTAGTATTATACTCACAAAGATAACATAGAGGCGTCATCTGTATCTTCTCTTTCTACTTGTCTTTCCTTTTTTTCCTTTTTTTTTCATTCGATGAGCATCAGGACATTACACACTCCCAATTAAGAGTCAAGACTAAACCATTTCACACTGGGGGTGTGTGGATTGGTTATATACAGTACTATACTGAACGATCTCTGAACAAAACAGTACAGTATATATGTATACTGTGTATATAGTATATTATATACTGTAATATATAGTATTCACAGTATTATGTGGCATACTGTAATATAGTATCGATTAAGAGTATGATGTGGTTTATTCAGGAAGCACTTAGAGTGATTTTACTAATTGCATTGCTGTATAAAGTTAGATGTGTGCTCCAGTGGAGAGACCTGAGGTGATGTCCTCTAGTCCCCTCCTTCCCCATCTCATAGTACTGAGTGAGACAGCTTCTTAGTCAGCGCCCTGCCTCGCTCACAAACTAGAATCAGGGCAATAACGAGGTTAATTAACCTTTGTCGTGATCCATGACCAATAAGGAAGCGCACTCTTTGTTCTCTATTTTGGTAGATACCATGACTGACAGGATGATGTAGAGGAGGGGTTTCCTTCTGTTTAAGTCTAATATTTCCCTCCCATAGATTTCACTGAATTGATTCTCAAAAATACAGAACAAATAGCGTCCCGTGTCGGTTCAAGTCAAGTAGGCGTTTATTGCCATTTCAACCATATACTGTTCAGTACACAGTGAAACGAAACAACGTTCCTCCAGGACCAAGGTGCCCCATACAACATAAATTAACAAATCTAACTAGCTAACTAAGAAACCTAATTAGCTGACTAGCTGAGACACGACAGATTGACATTTTTTAAATTAACAGAAAACTATCTAAGTTCTATACCAAAGAGACAACATAAAGTGCACGTGCAAATGTGCAAACAAGGGTGACAAAGTGACAACATGACACATTTCAATACTTCATGGTGATAAGGTAATGAGATAACGAGTTGAGGTAGTGGGAGGAGAAACAGTAAACAGTAAACAATACACACAACAGGTCTTTTAGTTTACAATTATGAGATGATTTCATACTTTACTTTTACCTGTGTACTAACCAAGTAAGGACAGTGGTAGCTCGGAGGGTTAAATTACCGAGTTACTGATTGGAACGTCCGCAGTTCAAGCCCCAGCTCCACCAGGTTGACATTGTTGGGTCCTTGAGCAAGGCCCTTAACCCTATCTGCTCCAGGGTTGCTGTATCATTCCTGACCCTGTGCTCTGACCCCAGCTATGCTGGGAAATGCGAAGGAAGAAAAAAGATCTGTGACAAAACTTTTTTGCACATCAGAGAGTAGGTGAACTACCTGCACGTTGGAAGGAATGCTGGAACACATACACAACAGCATTGGTTTGAGTCATCATTCAAATGCACATACTGTATGTAGGGTTTGTTTAGTTTACATCATACAGTCGATGAAGAAACCTGACCTCCAGGGAGGCCCAGTGATGCAGGGTTTTCCATGATGGACAAACCTTGCTGCTGTAAGGATGGATGCTAGACAGAACCTGCACTTTGTATTTGCTGAAGTCTGTTTTGCAACATCTCTAAATTGCTCTTCAATTCATCAATAAAGCAAGTTCCTGTTTCTTTTTTCTTCTTTTTTTTTTCTGAGAACACACGAGACAGCAAGCGGAGACAAGCAAACCCTTCATCTGGACTGCTGTGGAACCCTGCTGCGGAGGCCCAGTTACACACGGCTTCTCCACAGCCTGCTGGCTGGGAAGGAGCAGGTTGCCAGATCTGCTAATTCGAGCTCTTCGCAGGGGGTATCTTTCTGCTTGTTAGCGTTGTACCTAGAGTTGGCAGGAGGGCAGGATACTGTATCTCCCAGCACACTAAAGAAGACAAATACGGTCCGTCGCCCGAATCGCGGCTAGAATCCGTTCGTTGTGAATTTGCGCCTTATAAAATCGGACGTACCAGCGCTGTTTTACTGCTGAACAGAGGAGCTTTTAAAGCTGCAGGATGAAAGCGAAGGAGGGAGCGATGGCAGCTAATTAGCAGGGTGTTCTCAGGGGCAGCAAAGGCCTGTGTCATGTGGAGTGTGTGATGACTGAGGGTCAGAAACTCTCTTGAGGAACATGGTTAATTATAGAGCAGAGAGGGAAAAAGGCAGTTGTTAATCTGGTGCCATGCTGGCATGGAAAAAAAAAAAACCCACAGGGGGCTCAGATGACAACAAGAAAGAATGACAAGTATGTTTACCTTCTTTTATCCGGCGACTTTTTAGAATAATCGTGGTGCCGTGGTGCTTCAAGAGAACAATGAAGATATTTCCAGAGCTAAGCAAATGCTAGATAATGATCGACTCTTATGATGACATCACATTCATGTAAAAGTGAAGGGTTAGTAGGCGTCGGTAATAATCCAAGGAATAAAAAATAGAAATTAGAAATCTGAGTCTCATTACTGAATGATAGAAAACAAGAACTACCTCTGTATTCTTTTTTCAATTTACAATTCTATGAAATCTATGATCGAGGAAAAAAGAAACAATCCAAAACATTTGTATTCTTATTCGTTCATAATTTCAGACACATCCCGAACTGGCTTGCTGTTCTCGCTTCCGTAGCCAATCAGAGAGCTCGCTAATACAAACGCCACATCAACCAATCAGTGCTGAGGTCTCGACTTTGAGACGCGGGATGTTTCTCTCCTGTTTTGTGCATCAAAGCCATTATTATAACCCGCACAGATCTGGTGCTTTTTTCACCAGGAAGTAGGGGTTGCCATGGCATCAGATAGCATCGCCCAGAATCAAACTGCCGTGGTGGGGTTGCCACGGCGATACCTTCCTGTAGTGTACACGGTGTTGATGGATGTCTGGTGTTTAAATGGAGGAGGCGAGTGAGGACTGAGCAGGCCTCGGGGACAAAACCAGCATGGGAATGTACACAGCAAGGCAGGTCGGAGGTCGTGGCATAAACACACACACACACACACACACCACTAAACCTGCTTTCAGACTCCTCAGCTGCTAAATCTCTTTCCGTCACACAGCCCCATCCGTCAGCCTGATTTGTACACTCTCCCTCTCTCCATCCCTCAAGCACACACACACACACACACACACACATGCACACACTTCCCATCTCTGTCTGTCCCCCTATTTTCTGTCTGTGGAGTAAAACGCATTGTGAGTGTTAAAGATTGAGAACTACAACGGTGTAGAGTTAAAAAAGTTAAAATGTTAGTACAAAATGAGCAGGTTTATTAACCAGGTGTACAATCGACATTTCATGTAGATTAGGTGTGTTTTTGGTACATCATGAAATTAAACAGGAAGTATTTCTAGCTTTCTCATTAACTACTAATGCTAAAGGTTCGAGCTGTACAGTACCTGTTTCTGGTAATCCTACAAGGGGGCGGAGCTAATAGCACTGGTCTTCCCTGATTAGTTAGTCAGTATCAACATTATTAGTTTCTGAGCGGATACTTTCGCTTAACCGATTGTTTATGTAATTGTTTATGAGGGGCGTTCAGGTCAAAGCAGGACCTTTGATTGTGCAGAAAAACTCCCTTTATTTCTCTATATAATCCCCTGCTACATCAATGCACTTATCCCAGTGTTTCACTAGTGCTTGGATACCATCAAGGTAGAAAGTTTTCACTTTGATCAGACTGCCTGGTTCATGTCTGAAACCATGGC
Organism: Dinotopterus cunningtoni; assembly: GCA_028565755.1. Lineage (NCBI taxonomy): Eukaryota > Metazoa > Chordata > Actinopteri > Siluriformes > Clariidae > Dinotopterus > Dinotopterus cunningtoni. Next base: position 33,624,696 of record JAOTRS010000036.1, read on the forward strand.
CTCCCAGGAACTCCTTTCATGGCCCAAACATGTGGAAATGGATTTGACTGTACGGCGGTTCCTGTAATGTGCAAGTGGTGTTGGTGAATGATTGTGTGAACAGTTCCACTCCCTGATGTTCACGTGAACGACCGCAGTTTGCTCAGGATCATCATTCCCGTATGTACAGGCTTCTTTAAAGCGTTCGCACCATTCGAATCTTTTACTGCGGCTAAGAGACTCTTCAGTATGACATGACAGTATGATCTATGGTCTATGATCGTTGGAAATTTTAAAAAACAACCCAGTCTAACTAACCTGTGTTTTCTAATATGGTTTGCGCGACAGGTGTGTGGTTCAGTTCCCATCTTACAGTCTGAACAACCACAGAAAATCCATCGCATGTCCAACTCCAGGTTCTTTTATCCTTAAAAAATACCCGGCAGAGAGCCAGAGTGCATCCTGCAGCACCTTGCTGCAGTACATCCGAGGACATTTAGCATTGCCTAGCAGGGTGCTAAGTGGACTTAAAAGGAAAAACCCCATCTTCGGCTGGAAATTCGGTTTTAAAACTTGCGTAACGGGTCTTTTGAAGTCGAAACTCTGCTTCCTGTTCTGACTGTGTTAAAGCTTAGGAAGGCCAGACTACCTGGCGAGCTAGCGGCTAACTATCTGTCGTTGAAAGCTCATTTCGGAGAGCTCTTGCCTTTGCTTTGGGCTGGAACGAAAGCAGAAAAAGAAAAAAAAAAGCCCGAAGAGGACGATTCTGCGGCAGGTGAGGAAAAGGCAGGCCTAATTGGATTTTCGAGGCAGAACAAAATGAAGCGCTCTTTCATCGTGTGCCGAAGTTGGGAGTCGCGTTCAGCGGCGTGTGGAGCTTCACGCAGCCCTGGAACTGCACAGCACTCAGCCTCAAAGCAGCGTGTGAGTGTGAGAGTGTGTGTGAGTTTGTGTACTGCTGTCACACAGCTCTCCTGCATGCTGAGAAATACAAAACGAGCTGCCTGTCATCCTCAGATACAGGCGCTCTGATCCACGGCGCCGGCTCTGCTCGACAGTACACTCGCATACAAACACAGGCGCACAACACACACACACACACACACACAAGTATAGTGTTGTGAGGTAGCAGCTGAGTGGGTAGGATTCAGGGTTTGTGTTCATGTCATCGTGAGTTTAAAGCCACTGCTTGGGCCACCAAGCAAGAACTTTAACTCCTGTCGCGTGTAAATAAAAACATCAGAGAAACGTCTAAACATATGGAGTGAATAGTGTAGAGATCTTTCCACAGAGATTCTTTGGTTAGATTTCAAACTCTTTGTGAACGCAAAGCTGTCAGATATACAGTACATAAAAAGAAAGCTGAGAGACGGGATCATGTTTATTCCAGACACGTTTATACTCGGGGGATTATAGAGCTGGGAATCATGAGCAGACTGTTGATTCGATTCGAATCGATTTTTGCGTGTTGCGATTTTCGACTCTATTCGAGTCAACAGCACTGATGTTTACTGTCTGATTTGCCTTAAGCAGCCATATTTCATACACATTTTAAAGTATTAAAAACGACTAAAAGCATTAAACAAACACTGAAATGCCGTGTTGTTGATTGTTGAAATGTCATGTCAGGTTTAAAGTGATAATCTTTTGTCTTTGCCAATTTTCTACTCCATACTCCGGTCCAGCAGGTGGCGATATCGCACCAACTGCTCATAATGTCAAAAGAAGAAGAATGAGCAATATTCTTACAAAACGCGAGGTTCTGTAGAAGATGCAAGTGGTTTGTCGTTTTCTACAAAATCTGTGGTGTATTTTTATTTCATTATTATTTCATAATTGATTAAATCACATATGTACTGAATTAATTATTAAAATATTATTATATTTCATTATATTATTAATTAGGTCTTCTTATGCTAGCATAACATGCACTCACAATCGAGGTGAAATAAATGCGCTAACTAAAAATTTTAATAACGTCTTAAGGGTGATACAGGACAGCGGAAATGTTGAGCATGATACGCTACGTTATTATAAACAGATTTATCTTCTTAGTGTGTATTAACACACTTAATTAATAAACTAGCTCCTTATATATTAGAGTATACTACGTTATGCTATTAAGACAATACTGAGATTTCATAACATCTTCAGCGACACTGGGACATATCGTTAATTCTCATGCTGGCGAGCTGAGAGTAGTGTTTTATTAATCAGCTCTAATATGAACTCATAATAATAATAATAATAATAATAATAATAATAATAATATATGTCTTAGGATCATTATCTGATAAGAGGAGAGAACACGCAGAGCAAAGTTCAACCAAAAAAAAAAGCTCCCAGTTATAATTCAAGTGGATGCATTAGCACGGCACTTCCTTGTGTGTGTGTGTGTGTGTGTGTGTGTGTGTGTGTGTGTGATAGAGGTCCGGGTCAGATAAATATTAGACACTGAACAGAGGAGACGTATTATTACTGCTCAGCCTGTAAAAGCCAAGGTCTAGGACACGACTCCACCATCCAGGAGCGCTCCCTTAATAATTAACATGCACAAGATAAGCCAGGAGAAACGCGGCCCGGATTAAGAGACCCTCCCGTCCCTCCTCCTCCTCCTCCTCCTGTTTTCATCCCTCGCTTCTTCTTCTTCATTCCATCCTGGAGCTGCTCATGCCTGGGTGAACAACGAATCAGCACAGAGGCAGAAGAGAGCGCAGGAGAGAGATGAGACAAAAAGAAAGCACAAACACAAACACAAACACACACACGCACACATACCGGCTCATATCCCGACATATAAAAATCGCAAATGAGCATCAGGACACTGTGTAGGTGGAACGCACTGTATGGGAATTCAGGTTTCATACAGAGGGAGACGGTTCGAGGCACGACCGAGCATTTATATCAACAACAAACCCGCTGCCATTTAAATTAATCTCCAGGATTAACCTCCAACCTTTAACAGCAGTGAATCGTAGATGAATCTAATAACAGAAAAGCTTCTTTAAATGTCAGAGACAAGAAAATAAAAAATCATTTATTCGTTCCCTGATGAACATTAGGACTACTGTACATCCACCACTATGGAAGTAAAAATCATTCCTCATCATACTGTAAATGCTTTACGACTGTCACTATTTTTTTTTTAACTCACACATTAGTTAATTAAGCTTTCCAAATAAATGCATATGCGATCTTCATCGATGGCGGTAGCGCGTACGGATGGCTAGTCGAGTAAGTAAGGTAATTTATTATTTTTTTTATTATTCATGCTTTTCTACTGTATGTGCTACCTTCTTTTGTCTAGAAATAAACTTAATGCTAAAATTTTTTTCATTTTTTATACATTTTTATCTGTAAACAGGAAAAGTACATAGTGCTCCTGATGGTCTGACCCGTCCTGACCTTAGGGCTCACTGGCCACTCCAGGTCAAGGGGCTTAGACGTCTGACTGAACTCCAGGGTCAGATAAAGGCCAAGAGGTCGCGTGCAGGCCTATAAACACCCCGAGTCACATCCATAATGATCAGACAGTGAGAAGCTTTGATAGCGCGTAACCTCTGACCTCTGGCGCCATGACAACCTGACAGAATGCGCTCGGCGCCGCACACACGAAACGGGGAGGGAGAAATGATCGAGAGAAAAGAGGTGCTATAAATAACCCAGCTGCTGAATGTGAGTAAACAGCACATATTTCTCTCTCTGACCGCCTTTATTTATTCCTAGTACCTTTGCTTCTTCTCCTCCTCTCTCTCTCTCTCTCTCTCTCGCTTCCTTTCTCTCTCTCTCTGTTTTATGAGCTCAACTAAACCCAGACTTATGAAGCCTTAGTGCTTTTACTGAGAAGTGGGATTCTGAGAAAAAAATCTCCTTATTACCAGAGCATATTACTACACAAGCAAAACAACGCTATGTATGCATGACCAAGCCCGGTCCTCGGCGCTAATCTCGTTAGGGCTTCGCTAAAACCCGAACCTGTCTTGTATTTGAACCTCCATTTACATTCAAATGCATCGTTTCCCACCATCATCGTCATCATAATCTCTGCTATGACACTCAAAACTAATCTCATTACAGCGTAATTGTCTTCTGCACTATTACAAGTGTTAGGCGATCGGAATAAAAGGCTCGTCCCTGGTGGGCCTGCAGCCCCTCCGTTATTTAATCAGACTCACTCCTGGGACCCACAGCTGCAGTGAATAATTGAGGAAGTGCTTGTTAACATGATGCTTCGCTTACAGGAACTGCGAGAAGCTTTCTTCTTTATCACCATGGAGAGGTTTGTACACAGCTACACCTACTGTACCCTTCCTTTTCTTTCTGCTGGATGTAATACCAATAACAAGTTTATATTAATGCACTCAGTTTAATGCAATAATCCCAGCAGGAAGCCTATCACTGGATGTGCACTGGAATATAGTTGTAATGACGTTGCGATGATGTCCACTGTTGGGACAACTTTGATAAAATGACATTGAGATGGAAGACTCAGACACAAAGTTGTAAATACAGTCTCAAAACAATGAAGAGCATTGACGCCAATTAACATCCATTCACATAATGGGGACTACATCCATGGTCCTCTACGTTCCTAACAGGGTTTAGAGTTCTGATCGCAAATCAGGATGAACACAACAGGTTCCCACACACCGTGTGCATCTCATGTCTCACATCTCTTATCGTTGTAATGTTACCTCTCTGTTTCTCACTCTCACATCATCTATACTGCTTTATCTTGTATTCAGGGTCACAGGCAGCCTGGCATCTCAGGAAACTAAGGGGTCCACCCTGGACAGGATGCCAATCCATCGCAGGGCACACACATACCCACACTCACATGCTCTTTTACACAATACAGACAATTTGGGAACTAATTCCAATTAATAACCAATTAACCTAATCTGCATGTCTTTGGACTGTGGCAGGAAACCAGAGTACCCAGAGGAAACCCACCAAGCACAGGGAGAACTTGCAAACACAGATGCCAGGACGGGATTTGAACCCGGACCCTGGAGATGCAAGGGGACAGAGCTTACCACTAAGCCACTGTGCTGCCCCTAGACGCATAGACTAGCCTCAACAAGATGCCCCTTAATGGTCTATTGGTAAACATGCAGCAACCAGTGTTCCAAGGCCATGGACTTGGTATTAAGGTTGTTTTTGCAAGATTGTATCGGGACATTCATTTAACACTGTCATGTAGTCAACGTTGTTCTGACGCCGTTTCATCAAAATTATTGTATAACTTCCAAAAAAACAACCCAATACCAATGTCGTCCCAACATTCCGTAACGTTGCCGAATTAATCTCACTGGGATTAATCCTGCCGGTTCGTTTCTATAGTAACAGCTTATTCACTTATTTGGTAAAGGTATTATAATCTATGTAATCTAAGGCTAATAATAAATTATTGACATGCTTTTGTATTGCACATGATGATTTTAGACGTTGAAGGATTATCCATGTTTGGGAATATCATGAGTGAAGAAAGACGGATAAAGCATTAGACCTGGGATAAAACCTGGAACCTAGATCTGGAATGTTGATAGCTGCTGATGAATGTATTACTTTTAAATTACAGCAATACTTAAAAAAAATATTTAATAAAGCCATTCATCAGGAACAAGAACATACTGTATGATTTTTAGACTTGATTTGGAATTTGGGTCAATTTTACGATACTGATTTATGCATAAACTACAGGAATTACAGCAAAGAAGAAGCCATTTGGAGATTATTTACATCTTTTTTTTTGTTGTTGTTGTAAGATTTTTAATTAATTATCCTAAAGTGTTTGCGCTATACATGAAATAAATAAAAAAAAAACAGGACGTCAAGACGATCCCAGAGCGCACAGTATAAAAACCGTGTTGATTTGTTTGGATTTATAACTGAAACGTAATAAATAAACAATGCGCTGAATTCACGTATGGACGAGGGAGTGAATGCAGCATAAATTAAAAATGAGCTCAAGCTTGACGTTGGACTTGATCTTCTCCGTCTCGCATGTTTAAAGTCCAGGCTTCTTTTCAGATTCCTGAACACCCACTGAGCGAGCGGGATCAGGCCTCGCGGCGTCCTGCCGATATGAAAGGGCGTCCATTCTTCTCTCTTGTCCTTTGTCTTTTCCTGAGTGAGGGTATCCCCCTCTGCTTCTCTGCCTCCGTGTCTCCTGAGCCTCAGCGGAGAGACAGGTGGCCCGTTTGGTGAGACAGGCACGCTGAAACGAGCCGCGCTGCCAGCGGGGGCGCCGTGCCAGCTGGCAAGAACGCAGCTGACTTTCTGATCGGCAGGATGCTCTCGCACATATGTGCGCACACACGTACACACAGACACACACCCGCCAACACACTGCGACAGGCCTGTTACGCTCGTGCTCAAAGATGTACAGTTTACTTAGAAATGCGGCACGAGCTCAAGCGCGCGTGCTAACACGCACAGAGTGTGTCAACAGATGCCATCTTTGAAGAATGTGCACAGAGAGATTACCATATGCCACTGAAAAGGCAAGACTCTGTGTCTTGGCAGGCGGCAGTTCATTCTGCTTAAAGGACATGGAGGTGATTAGATGTGCGGCAGGGGTCTCTCTCTCTCGCTCTCTCTCTCACACACACATACACACACAGTAATGATGACAATGCTTGTCAGCATGGCTGTTACAGTGGCAATATGGGCATATGGGTGTGCATATGTGTGTGTGTGTATTCGTGTGTGTGTATGCTTGTGTGTGCACACTCGCTCGCTCCTCTGGGGAAATCTCCAGGTACAGCAAGTGACTGTATTCTCACACACTCCCTCACTCCTGCCTCCTCATCTGTCCTCAATTTAAACCTTATTAACAAGATTTTCTCCAACCTCACCCTCACCTCTATCCGCTGTATCTGTAGCGCAGAGGAAGGTGCGTGAGGACAGTTTTTAGTTAAATTTAAAAATTACTAGGATGGAAAATAGAAAGAAAAAAAAACATTAGGAAAGGATTTTGTAAGCACGTTTGCGCTAGTTCATTCAGATTTTATAAATAGATAGTGACAAAGCTAGTCACTAAAACAAGCTACCTACTGTAGCATTGCATGTTGTTAAATTCTTTGTTATTTATACCTAAATAGCATTTAGATTCAAAGCGTAGATAGATAGATAGATAGATAGATAGATACTTTATTCATCCCCATGGGAAAATTTACAAGATCCAGCAGTCCA
>JAOTRS010000036.1:33734328-33756480 GCA_028565755.1 Dinotopterus cunningtoni
TATCTATATCAATAAATATTATATGATATATATATATATATATAAATATATCAATTCTTTGTAATTAGTATAGTCTTTCTTTTGTTCTTTATTTATTTATTTGCCTATTTTTTCTTTGTTTCTTATCTTGGAAGCTTTCTTTCTTTTTCTTTTTTCTTCACTTATTATATGAACAAATTCAGTAAGTTCAGTTTCAGTACTTCCTTTCTGTCTGTCTTTCTTTGCATTTTCTTGCTGACAGAGTTAGTATTGTTGTACCAGCTCGTTACTCTTTCTACCTCAGTTAGTCCCTTCTATTTTACACTAGATACAGAAACCTGCAGCGTAGTGTGAAGCGTGCCGAGTGAGGATAAACAACCGCACGCCGTACCTACAGGTTTATCGGCACTGGATCCACGTCCGACGTCCACCTCTGGTTTAAACCTGTCTGTCCTGTCTGGTTAACAGTCCTGTCTACTGAAGTGCTTCTTCTGTTTCTGTCTGTTTGAGCATTTTATTCATGTAGGAAACCCAGAATTATCTGAGACACATCTTCATAAATGTGGCTCCTGGAATCTTTCTCCATGAGGAAGGGAAACAGGCTTCATGCTCTGAGTAATGAATAACCTCGCCGAGTCTGACGAGTCCAGCTGGAATACGAGGACGTGAAAAAGAAGTTGAGAAATTCTAGTAGATGATAAAGAATAACAGAATAAAAAGTTTCATGGAAAAGATAGATTGCAATAAAGGCAATCGCTATTTTAACTTACATTATTTAATTTTAAGTTGACGGTAGACTTGGAGCTTAGTTGTACTCTGATCTAACCTCAGAAAATATTCGGACACTTTCAGTTGTGTCACATATAATTTATATAATCAGATTATCTCTGGTCGACACCATATTGGCAGGAGTCGACTCGCCCAAACTCCTGTTAATCCATAAATGGGCGAATGCATGGAAGGAGTGGAGCCTGGGTGTTGGATGGAAAATGCCTTCATACCTCAGTTACCATAAGCTAGTGTAGATAGCTTCTCTTTAGCTTGGCTAAAATGCTAAAAGGTTCATTTAATAAGCTAACGTAATTTATTTGCCAATGCATTTGATTGAATTATGCATGAAATTTATGATTTGATACAATGTTAACTGATGAGTTACTTAAAAATTCATCCCTTGTACAGTTGTCATGAATGGGAAATCTACCTATGGAAAATAAAAACCTTTTGTTTGTTTGTTTGTTTGTTTGCTTGTTTGTTTGTTTGTTTGTTTGTTTTCCAGTATTGCCAGTAGGGTGTGAATGAGCATGTGTGTGTGAGACTATGTGTGTGCCCTGTGATGGATTGGCACCCCATCCTGGGTGTACCCTGCCTTGTGCCATAAATTCCCTGGGAACAGCTCCAGGCCTCCCATGACCCTAGATACTGGGTAAAGTTGTATAGAAGATGAGTGGGTGGGTGAATTTTAAAAGCACTAAAGCATTTAAACATGGGGATCTATAGGGATTGACTCACTTTTGGAGCCTAGTGGTCGTTTGAGGAACTGCGCGTTTTGGCACGTCCACGTTGGACTCGTTTTTCAGAACCCGGCGATTGCCCCTTACTCGCATCTCATTCAACAAGAGAAAACAAAAACATGGTCATACTTGTTTCATTACATCATTCTTAGGGCAAAACATTTTTTTGCCGCACATATGGTGCTCTCAAAAAAGCCTTTGATGAAACGGAAACACACTGTGGTGAGGGTGAACTGTAACGTGTACAAATATTAAATACAGCTTGAGAAATTTGAGAACAGGAAGCAGGCTGATGGCGAGCGTTCTGCTGGCGAGGCGAGGCGAGGCAAGACTGGTGGCTCGGTTACGGCCGCTGGCTAAGCTTTTGGTTTGGTCCGCATTTTTCACGACTGTAATTCTGGCCAGTGTGGGCTCCAGGCTGGTCAGAGAGGTCTGCTTGAGCCATGAGCGGTTTCCACGGCCGCTGCCAGTCGTTTCAGCGGCGCTGTATGATTAGGCGACCACAGTCCTTCAAAACCCATCAGTCCAGCATCGGCGTTTAAACCAGGGCGCATCGTAAGTCTGATCGCAATTACAGAAACGCAAAGCCAAGAGTGACAACAGCGTTGAAGCAGCGCTGGAGCAGTACTTTTCTCCCTGTCACTTTTTTTTTTTTTTGCTTTTATGGGTTCTGGCTCGGTTCAGCCGTATCATTTGGGATCTTTTGTATGAAATCTGACTGCAGACTTTTTATGAATGAGGCAATTATTATCCTCTCTCCAAAGCACGATTGATACAACTGCTGGTCGATGTGCGTCACTTGAAGAAGAATTAAAATCCAGATTCGGGCCATTTTACTCCTTTTCTCCCTCTGATTGCGTTCTACACTCCCGTCCGCTTGTACACAGAGATTTCTCATTATCTCCTGTCCACGGTTTAACATTACTCGAAACTAAACTTGAAAATCATAACCCTTTAAACGCGTGTTACAAATGCGCCACGTCCCAGTTTATCTTGACTGCTGACCAGGTTGTTACTTTATGCTCTGCAATTTTGCCCTTTTTTGCTAATCCTCAGCATGCTAATGTCTCAGTGTACTGCATTTTATGTTCTTCTTGAACTATTTGAAGCAGCACTTTATGACTTGCTGTCGCCTCTCACACGTCAGCTCTGGCCTGTGATCGATATTATTCAGAAGCCGCTGCTCAGACTGACAACGTTTTCCAAATATATCTATGGTCTTACAGTATATCCATACCTATACTAGTCCTGTATATACTGTACTAGGGAGGCTAATGGTTAATCAATGTGCATCAGTGAGCCATGGTGTATGAATGAGTGTGAGTGTGTGAGTCTAGCACAGACTGGCACCCTGTCCAGGGTGTACCCCGCCCCATGCCCAAAGACTCCGGAGATTCTCTCCGGACTAAATTAATAAATGATTGTTAACGTGTTTTACCATCAGTTAAGAAAAGATATGTGCAAAATTTGCAACCCTACTATATGCATGTATCTCTAATGAATGAGTAATGAATGACAGGGCTGAATGAAATAACGAAGACTTAAATAAGCAAACAAAAACACATTGTGTTTATTTTTGTCTGTCTTCCTGTGGACTTTCCTTTACGACATTAAAAAACCAAAGTGTGTTTATCATTATAATTGTCTTTCGGTGGACTTTCTTCTTTAAAACGTGAACAAGTAACTAAACAAAATCTAAATCCCTACCACCCTCAGGACTATGTTTAGGTAATGAATATGTGTAGCTCTTTTTTCATTTTTTAAAGAATTTAGGCTTCTCTGCAGCAAGCTTACAGGATATGAACCATGTCCGACGGGTCTGAAAGCGAGCAACCGCAACCTGCCCCAGGAGGAAACGGGGCACCTTCTGTTCCCCCTTCACCTCTTCATCACTCATAAATCAGCTCACTGCTTTGATAAGGCGCCTCGCTCCCCCTGGACCTACTGCATGTCACTTCTTATTCTCTGACATCGGAAAAACGCCGGTGCCTTCACGCTGCCCCCTCCCTCACTCGCTCCCTCCCTCACTCGCTCCCTCCCTCGTCGCCGTCGCTCTCGTTCCATAACTACAGAAATAACATCAATCAGCTTTTGCAGCCGTATGGCCTTCTCTGAGCTCATCAACACACACTCGCTCAAAAGTGCTGCCTTTTTTTACATCATCAACAACTGGTGAAAAAAAAGCCAAATTGACAGGTGGATAGATAGAGAGAGAAAGAGAGAGAGACAGAGAGAGAGAGAAAGCAAGTCTTTTTATGTCTTTCTATGAAATTTGTTTTTCCAAAATAAATTCTGTCTTTCTGTGGTTTTTAAAAAAACAATTAAACAAAATAAAACCACGTCATGCCTAATTTCTGTCTGACTTTCTGTGAAATTTCTTTTAAAAAAAAAAAAATTAAAAAATGAATGCATTAATAAAATTTTTTTTTATTATAATAAATTTATATAATTTATAATAATTTTAACATTTCTGGATTTTTAAAGACAACCAAACCAACCAACCAACAAAGCAAGCCCTAGGTCTGTCTAACGTCATTCCTCATGTGGTTCCCTGTCAAACAAAACAAAATGTATTTCTATATTAAGCTTGTCTTAATAAACAAAAAATAATTAAACACGATATAATAATTATAATAATAATAACTTATGTCTGTTGTTCTGTGATTCTTTATGATTTATGTAGCTTGGGTGTGTACATAAATAAATAAATAAATAAATAAACATTTATGTTTATGTATTGTCGTTATTTCTGTAGTTCTTTCTGGCACAACAAAACCTTTTATTTCTGGGTCATATCTGTCACTCTGTGGACTTTCTTTAGAAAAGTTATAATAAAAACAGAAAAAAATTAAACCACACAACCATAGAAAAAAAATCATATTAATTATTAAATTTTTTTTAATTCTAGGATTAATTATTAAATTATTAAAATCTTAAAATTTCTGGATTTAAGAGATTTTCTGACTCCAATACTTTAATCTTTGTACCCCACCTCATGCCACGAATCCCCTGGGATAGGCTTCAGGCCCCCCCCAACCCTGTACAGAGTACGCGCTATAGACGATAAGTGAGTGAGAGTGATTTTTTTTTCTAAAATGTGTACAATATATTTGACTTCTAGTGGACATTTACTTTTACATAAATAAATAGATAAAACATACACTGATTAGCCACAAGATGATGACCACCCACCTAATATGGAGTAGGTCCTCTTTTGCCACCATTACAGTGATGCACTGTGTGTTCTAACACCTTTTTATCACAACCAGCGTTATCCTTTTCCTCAATTTGTTCTCCACTAGCGCTTCTATTGGATCGGACTACACGGGCCAGCCTTCACTCCTCATGTGCATCAGTGAGCCTTAGCCACTCTTTCTCCAGTTCCCTGGTTTTCCTTCCTTGGATCACTTTTGGTATGTCCTGACCACCGCAGACTTGGAACATCCCAAAAGAGCTGCAGTTTTGGAGTCGCTCTGAGCCAGTCCTCTAGCCATCACAATCTGACCCTTGTCAAATCCTTATGCTTGCCCATTTTTCATGCTTCCAACACATCAACTTCAGGAAAAAAGGTTTACTGTGTCCCACCCAATTGTAACGATTGTAGCTACTGTGAGAAGGACCAGATAGTGATGGCTAGAGGACTGGGTCAGGGCATCTCCAAAACTGCAGGTCTTGTGGGATGTTCTTGTTCTGTAGTGGTCAGGACATACCGAAAGTGATCCAACACAGTCAGAACACACAGTGCATCACTGTTCTGGTGCCAAAAGAGGGGACCTACAGTATTCAATATTAAGCAGGTGGACATAATGTTATAGCTGATCAGTCCTGATATCTGTATTTCTGCAAAAAAAATGTTGAAGTTGCTTTTCACAACTTTTTGACGCTTTTACACATAACTTAAATAAAACAGAAACACACTGTTGTGACTCAGAACTTTAATCGTTTTCAGCCACTTCTATTTAATCAACATGCTCCAGTTGGCTCATGATAAACACACACATACACACACACACTTTTAAACTACACTATTCTACTTTAGCGTGGTGTAGTCACAGATTTGGGTTGTGTTAGTCACACTTCTGTAAAGCGTTTAAAAAAAGCAGTACTGTACTTCCATGCTGGATCTGTTCTGAATTACCACATCCCTCATCCTCCCTCTCTGGTGTTTAAAGGGGGATGTGGTGGTGGTACACAGAGACAAACTCAAGGCCAAGTTCATCTGTCACTCAGCAGCTATCTGCTGAGTCACCAGGCCCTTTCAGTCTCTCGCTCATACAGGAAGCGCTGCAGTGTGTCCTGTCTAGCTCATTTTCGCGATGGTTCGAAATATAAAAATTTGCAAATCATTAACTCTTGCTTGTGGTCCGAGTGTCTAGTAAACGCTCAGCACACCAAAATGTCAAATCTGAAAATCTGTAGCATGCTAGGAAATTTTGTTAGGACAATTGTCTGTAATTTTAAACATCACACGTGATGTAGCAAATTTTATTAATGCCTGAAAAGATGCCTTAATCGAAGAAGCCTAAATCGGTCAAATCGGTATGACATTAGCTAAAATGTCATCAGCTAATTATTATGAAGTGTCACTCAAAGACAGGGGGCGCTATCCAGCTAAACCAACACCTCTACACGTAGAAGATCCTTATGGCTGATCAGTGGCTAAATGATGCTAAGCAGCGGCTGGACATTTATGCTGTAGAGAAATATTACGTAATATTTTACAAAAACAATGATGTCATCATGATATCGGTGCCCAAACGGAACACCATAAACTAATTAATAAACTAACTCTTTAAGCATGTCCATTATAGGCAACTCCTGAGTAAGAGCGCAGCCTAGCGTTAGCTTTGACTCAAAAAAAAAAAAAAAAAACTAGCAGGGCTAGTCTTAGCAGGCGGTTTTTAAGATAAGTTGTCTTAGTTACTAGCGCTCTAAGAGTCAGGCAGCTCTCTGTGTTTCTAGATGAGTTTTTGAATCCTGGTGCTTTTTTTTCAAGTTAATAATAAATAATATTTTTGTTTGCTAGTGTACTGGCTCTTGAAAACAGCATGGTGACGTACAGTAGCATCTGCTAATTTCAGATAAAGACGTAACTTTGTGGGTTTTTTTTTAAATAGATGACTTTATCATATAAACACAAATAATAAAATGTTATAGAATACGTTGTATAGTGTGATTTTCATTATAAACACTCACTACGTTATGTGCTCACTACTAAGGTATGACATGGAGCCTTAGTAGAGCCAAGAGAAAAGTGTTCTTGTTAATTTATATTGAATTTATGGTGCATGAAGGCGTGAAAGCGATTGACATTTACAGAAGACTTCAAGCACAGTACTGTGATGAGACTCTTAGCCGCCGTAAAACATTTAAATAGTGCAAACGTTTTTAAAAAATGCCGTCCTGTGGGAGTTCCTGGGAGGCCAGCCATTCAGACGTGAAGCAGGCAGTCCAACCATGGTTTTGGTGTACCAAGAGAACTTTCTACCTTGATGGTGTCCAAGCACTGGTGAAACACTGGGAAAAGTGCATTAGTGTAGCAGGAGATTATATAGAGAAATAAGGGAGATTTTACTCCCATACTGTAACTGCCATTATGTTTTTACAGCATAATCAAAAGTCCCGGTTTGACTTGAACAGGCCTTATACTAAAGTTTGCACAAGTTACAAAGTTCTAAAACTGGAGACTCCTTCCCTAATGTTAAATGAAAGCTTAAAAATACTTTGTAAATTCTGCATTATGTTGTTGCTATGGAAACGATAATGTAACAATAAGCATGTAACAATAAACAAGCTCTTGATATCTCTCACACACACACACACACACATACAAATACAGTTCACTTCACAAAGTATGGTTAAGAAATAAACTATAACAAATGATGAAAAAGAAAACTGACTCAGGGGGCGGGGCTACACATAAGCTAAAGTAATGATGTAACAAAGTAACTTCTAACCAATCATGTCTGATATGCAGATTTTAACTGGGTTGCAACGGGACCTGCATGCGATCTAGTGTGTCTTAACAAAATAGTTGTTGTCAGTCTAAATGTGTCTGACAAATAAAACAATGGTAAAATCCCAGCTATTTAAAGAATCTTGGCTCACATATGCATTTTTATGAGTATTCATAACCAAAGCACAATAGGTTAAGAATTTTTATTTATAATCCTGAATATGATTCTGGACCCGTGTGTTGAAACTCAGAAAAGGGAAGACAGCTGCTGCTCGGACCTGTACTGTACTGTATTTGCAAGCGAAGGGGGCTTTTTTGGAAGTGCCGCTAGTGAGGCGTCCGGATTCGCTGAACATTTTTCTGGCATTGCTTCTCACTCCTCCACCACCACCACCACTACCTCCTCCTCCTCCTCCTCCGTGCTGGCGGCCAGCCCGGCTCTGAAGCGAACTTAAACAAACTCCTGTTGCAGCCATCTGCTGGGCCTGGGGAATAAATCAAACAGCCTCGGAGCCGCCAGCGATCGAGTTACCATGAGCAACGCCGCCCGCGCGCCTGCCTGGAGCCACCACTGGCCTCCACCGGCCAACATGTGGCCACACTAATCCTTCCCAGAGAGTGAGAGAGAGACAGAGAGAAGGAGGGGGTGAGAGAGAGAGAGAGAGAGAGAGAGAGAAAAAGAAAGCGAGAGAGAGAGAGAGCGAGAGAGAGGGAGAGTGACAGTATCGGGCTCCACTACTGGAACGCAATGTTTTGATACAAGCTGAAATACCTTCTAAGCGTGTTCTGTATCTATAACAATGTGTGTGTGCGTGAGACACTACAGCATATTAATAACTGTCTGCTCTTTATTTTGTGTTTCAAGCCTAAAACAAACAAAAAAATCACAAATTCTGTGTATCACAAAACTTTCAGCTCAGGCTATACAGTGCCTTGCAAAAGTATTCATACCCTTAAACCTTTTCCGCATTTTGTCACGTTACAACCACAAACGTAAATGTATTTTATTTGGGTTTGTGATAGACCAACACAAATATTTTTTTTTTTTTTTACAAATAAATATCAATACTTCATAGAACCATCTTTTGTTGCAATTACAGCTGCAAGTCTTTTGGGGTATGTCTCTAGCAGGTTTGCACATCTAGAGAGTGATATTTTTGCCTGTTCTTCTTAGCAAAATAACTCAAACTCGGTCAGATTGGATGGAGAGCGTCTGTGAAGATCAATTTTCAAGTCTCACCCCAGGTTCTCAATTGGATTTAGGTCTGGACTTTGAACTTTGGACCATTCTAACACATGAATATGCTTTGATCTAAACCATTCCCTTGTAGCTCTGGCTGTTTGTTTACGGCCATTGTCCTGCTGGAAGGTGACCCTCCCATTCTCAAGTCTTTTGCAGACTCTAACAGGTTTTCTTCTAAGATTGTCCTGTATTTGGCTTCATTCATCTTCCCATCACCTCTGACCAGCTTCCCTGTCCCTGCTGAAGAAAAGCATCTCCAGAACATGATGCTACCACCACCATGCACGGTGTAAGTTTTGTTCTCTAACACACCTCTAATGTTCTCAAACAAACCTCTGAGTGCTTCACAGAACAGCTGTATTTATATGAGATTAAATTACACACAGGTGGACTCTATTTACTAATTAGGTGACTTTTGAAGGTTCCACTGGATTTTAGTTAGGGGTGCCAGAGTAAAGGAGGCTGAATACAAATGCACTCCACACTTTTCAGATTTTTATTTGTCAAAAATTGTAAAAACCATTCATCACTTTACAATTATGTGCTACTTCGTGTTGGTCTATCACGTAAAATCACAATAAAATATTATAACTTTTGTGGTTGTAATGTGCCAAAATGTGGTAAAGTTCAAGGGCTAAGGCGAAAAGAAAAAAAAAATCACATTCAATATCAATCTCCACGACGAATAGGTCCATCATGTGCATCTGGAGCACGACTGCTTAATCGGGCTATAATCGTGTTTGCTTTGGAAGAGGCTGCTTCGACAAAAAAGGACGTGCTAAAAGTTGCCTTGGGAGCACACACAAGCACCGTGTGAGAGCACACACTCTTGGTTACGCGGTTTCGGCTTTCATCCGCTCACTACCCGGCGCCTTTGCTTGTGCACGCGGTGCTGTCAGCTTTACAGTATGTGTTATAGGAAAAAAAAAAAAAAACACCCCACCGAGAGCTCTCTGTCTCTGCCTTTGGCTCGGTTCTTTCCTTAAAAATCACGTACAGAGACGTACTGTGGGCCCTGACCAGCCATCAGTCATCTCACACACTCGCACAGTTCCACACACCATGGCAGCTGCATTCGAGTGTAGTCAGTGACCCGCAAAGACCAATTAAAACTACATGATCGCTTTATAGGCACTCGGACACAGAGGAGCTGTTCAGAGCCTGTACAGAACATGCCTGTGAGGGTTTGAGGACGGGAAAGCTAAAAGACTGGACATGAATGAATTATTCCATGAGCCTCCAGTGACGCTCGTATTTAATAGTGATTTCGGACATTTAGTAGATTTAAGGGCGAGATCCTTTCACCTCAGGGGCACCTTTTTCATTGTGCTACAGAGTGAAGGAGATACAAACTTCACTAAATTACTAATCACATTTACACATAGTGTGAGGGTCTGAGTGTATGCACATGCATCCATAGTATATATAAAAATGTACTAAAATTACTAAAGGAACTCTAAGAGTGTGTGTTAAATCCTGTTGAGAACCGTTTATACATATAGAATCATGTCTGAAGTATCAACGAAACTCTAAATCTGTCTACAAGATGCAACTATTCTATCAGAGTTTCTAATTATGCCTCATGTTATGTGACATTTCAAGAGTTGCCATTTAAGAAGACCTCCAGGTTATGAGTTTGATGCCCGCCTCGGGGTCTGTGTGCATGGAGTTTGCATGTTCTCCCCGTGTTTGGTGGGTTTCCCCTTTATTCTTAAAAAAAAATCTCCATCCACATAAAAATCTACAAAAACATGCTTTTGCGATCACAGCAAATTGATAAATATATATCGAATTTAATTAGCAGTATAAATAAAAAAGAGAGCGTGTCACATACAAGGATGATACTGCAGTGGTAGGAGCAGATTATTTGGTGAGTTTGCTTAGGATTGTTAAAAAAGTCTGTAAAAAAAATAGTAATATCAAATCAGGATATTTATAAAATCATGATACTCAAAGAATCGCAATACAAATCGCATCAGCACTGAAGTATTGAGATAACAGAGTGTCCTCCTGGTATATTAATATTAAATATGACATTACATTGTAGTGCTTCATTATAAGGAATGTATATAATTATAATGTAATATAATTAGAATGTATAAATATATATTATAATATAATGTTTAATTATAAAATTACATAAAACCCATAAAAAGCTTTGGTAAAACTATGGAAAGATGGATTGTAAGGGGTGTAGCGTGTTTGACATAAAGTATTTTTTTTTGTTCTTGTCCCTGATAACAAGTCAACTCCTACAGATCCGGAAGATACAGAATGTGTTTGATAAAACGCTAGGCTATCCCTTTAAACCATTAGCACGGTCTGATTATGTTTCCCTGGAACGAGTGGCGGCTGCTCAGAGTCGTGTCCACGAGGAATGTCGCTGATGTCAACACGCTGCCCAATCTGTCGGAAACTATTTTAAAGCTCTGAAGCCTGCATGATCCCTGCTTTGGCATCGGTCCACACTACAAACACTCACCTGCGCACTGCTCCCTGCGAAACTGGAGTTAGCCTTGATTCTAGCCCGTGTTGTTAATGTTAATAATGCTAATGCTAATATCTGGAAAGTCCCAAAAATACAGAGGAAATGTGTGTGTGTGTGTGTGTGTGTGTGTGTGTGCGTTCCGATTAAAATAAATATCCCACTGGTATCTAGGGGAACTTTAACACCTATCAGACAGATACAAGGTGGTACATTTGAATTGTTTGCTAACCACTTTTTATATTGACTTATTGTTTTTATCAAAGAAAAAAAATGATATATTTATTTTGTTTGATTGATCTAAATCTTCAGAACATGAGGCATTTCTTGCAGAGCTATAGCACTGTGCTTTGGCTTAGCTTAGCTTAGCAGCTTCAAGGACAAACGTAACCATGCTAATCCTTATTGCCGCCTCGCTTACAGACACCATGCTAACCAAATTAACTCCTGCTTAGTGACCTTTTGCACACAACTTTACTCTGATTTTGAACAATAAATCCTCTTGTAATTCCCCGGCTCAGCTTTTGACTCGTGTGAGCAGCGGTAAATAAAGGCCACACGTTACGAGGCGACTCGGGTCCATGCCGCCAGAAGAGACGGCCAGCTGCCCCAGCATGAGGCCTGGTGGCTGTGAGAGCGGAGCGGCGCGGCACGGCGCGGAGGGGTCGGGTAGAGACTCCGGTACGGCATGCGCTACCGTCAGCGAGCAGAAAGCTATCTGCTGTGCAAATGGTCGTGGCAAGCTGAGGGCGAAATTAGCACCTGGCCCGGGCTATTTTGGCCAAACTTTCCCCCTCGTTGCAGGAATGTCCATGGCGCCGAGCTCTCCACTCCATTAGAGCACAGTCTCCTAACACACACTCATACGCAGGTCATAACGGCCACACAGACAGTATAGACACACAAGCACTCATTTACAAATTGAAGCTAAAGCAAGGATTCCGTTCTGGAATAACTTGAATATTACACTTTATTTTGGAGGGAAATTCTGAATTGAGTTTCTGTTTTTCAGACTTCCAGTATTCTCCACAACAGCCTTCAACTACAGTACCTACTGAGAGTGATGAGAGTTTTAACCGACTCTGAGCAGAGTGTTGCAGTGGCGCTTTAGTGTTCGATTCGTTTCAATGTGGCTCTAAACAAAGTGATGCAGCGGCGCTTTAGTCATTGATTCATTTCAACTGAATGATGCAGCAGCTTTTAAGTCTGTCCGGCTCTCTCACCTCCTCATCTGTACACTGATATTTAAACAGAACAGCCTCCAAAGATTTATCTCTCAATACCACCATCATCACCGTCACACTCGTCATCTCTTGTAATACTAGTTACACTAACTAGCCAAACTAACTTCCTAAACTCAGGCTCTGTCATTCAGCTCCACTGCAATGTTAAATGTGAAGAGATGTTTATTTAGTGTTTATAAAACCCTGTGTGTGTGTGTGTGTGTGTGTGTGTGTGTGTGTGTGTGTTCTGTCTTTGCTCCCACAAGACTTTGAACCTCTGACACTCGTTAATCTTGTTTAATAATGACAAACAACACTAATGTAACTCATTATTATTATAAGATATATTATAATTCTATTATATTATTATTACACTTGCCTGTGCATCAATACTATTGCTACTTCTAATACTGCTACTACACAGACACACACACAGTCAGGCTAGCTTTGGATGAATATTCCATCCTGGGGGAAAAACACACATACCTGGACTATGCTTCCCTCTCATACACATTCAATTATTAGTACTTTCTGTGCAGCTGTGCTGTGGCCCAGCTGTGTGTGTCTCTGTGTGTTTGTGTGTGTGAGATCGGACTGCCATTTCTCTGACACACCTGGAGGTCATTATACACTATGACACTATTCCAAATGGCAATACCTCTCTCCCACCTGTCACCCCACACACACACACACAAGACTATCACTCTCTATTTCCGTCTGAATCAGGGATAAGCGATTAACCTTTCCACTGATTAACCTTTCAAGCCGTCCATGATCTATACTTGCTTATTCCATGTTTAAACAATATTGTTTATAAATGTTTTACAAGTCGACTAGACGGACAGGAATGATTCGACTCTCACTGAAGTCACACCACTCCAGTGTGGATTAGTTTCCTAGGATGACTCTCACTCACTATATGTATACGGGGTCGCGGGGGGCCTCGAGCCTATCCCAGGAGACTTAGGGAGCAATTTGGAACGCCAACTAGCCTAATCTGCATGTCCTTGGACTGTGGGAGGAAACCTACAGGAGTACCCGGAGGAAACCCACCAAGGGCACACAGACCCTAAGGCGGGAATTAAACCCAAACCTACTGTATGAGGTGCGAAGTGCTAACCACAGTGCTAACCACTACGCCACCGCGCTGCCTCTATGATGATACAAAAAGGAACATTGATGTGAGCAAGAGAGAGATTATGGACCCCTCGCACCCAGACATTAAAATCTCAGGCTACGTTTATTCCAGTAATGTCTTGAATTCTGTCTTTCTATCATCCATCATAACCTGCATGTACAGTATGAACAGCATGCTCCTCTGTGGTCCTGGAGCTCAGTGGGCGATCTGGCTGGCAGTCACTGAGGTCAGTAGCTTGCTCTTTTTGCTTTGCACACAGCTATGTAATTAGCAAAGTAAATGCAGAGGGCTGGGAAATTCCTGCGGGCTGCTCAGCTGACTGGCGCTGCTACCCTCTGAGTCAGCGCTCCGTGGTCTCCAAGTCTGAGCACCGACGAAGCGTCCCGTACAAACTGGCAGCCTTTAGTTTGTTGTAATCTGTAAATGATTCTTGTTGATTTTTTTTTAAATGCACAAAAACCAACATCAAACATTCCAGCTGAACAGGACCAGCCGTCCAGCCGTCACTCACCCTAATCTGGTTGTACTTAACGTGATGTGCACTGTGTAGACTTCAGACCATGTACAATAGCTCAGGTGCAACATGTGCACGTTAAATATGGATGTTTTGAGGCAGCAGTTCTCAAAGTGGAGGGCCTCCATGGGTCGATAAAGAACTGCCAAGGGACCTCTGTATACTGTATGTGTGTTTTTATTATTATATAAAGTTATTATATGAGGGGTTGTTTAAGTCAAACAGGGACTTTTGATTGTGCAGAATAATAGACCACAGTTATGAAAGTAAAAACTCCCTTTATTAATCAGAGTGCCTGCTCCACATCTGAAACGTCGGCCACCCAAGAACTCCTTTAACGGCCCGAACGTGTGGAAATAGTTTGAACCGAGGTCAGGACTGTACAGGGGACGTGGAAATAACTCCCGGCAGAGTTCCTGTAATCTACAAGTGGTGTTGGTGAATGAGTGTGTACAGTTCCCACAGACAGATGCGTCTCTCATGCAAGTTGGCAACAAGTTATCCGTCGATTTTCAAATATTATCAGTCGTCTGATTTGATGAATGTTCACATGAATGACTGCGTTGGCTGAGAGTCTCGTCACCGTACTGTGCCCGAAGTCTGTAAATGTCAATCAGTTTTATGCCTTTATTCACCACCTTCATTTCATCACAAGTCCCGGTTTGACTTGAACACCCCCATATATTTAATATTTAGCTCTTATATTATTAGACTTAAAGGTCACACTCCTTTTAAACAAGTAATTATACGTCTTAGAGATTTCCAATATATGTCCGTTAATCCTCCAGCTGTTTCACTCCTTTTACAAACACACCGTTTCAGTGTTTGTAGCTTTTAAGCTACAGTATAAATAAACTGCCCCCGTATGCCTCTTTGAGAAAGTGCATTTTCCTATCCAATCAGAACGCAGGGATTGGAAACTCCCATTGCGCGGGACCTTTTAAACAATTCTGATCTGTTTCCAAGCTTTTCCCTGCTGCATGACTAAAGGGAAAAACTACATAAGATCATTAATTTCCAATGACATCCTCAAAATTTAACGATGTAAAAGTCACAACACAACTTAAAGCTAAAGAAGATTAGGTTAGCCATTAGCGAGTAGTTGTTTCCTGCTAATGATTAACCTAGTCTTTCCTAAAAGCTGTGCAGAACTATGAGGAGCTGAACAGCTGAGCACAGGGAGGGGCTCTTCTTATATGATGTCACTATAGGGGGGGAAGTTGATTGGCTTGTTTAATTGGCTTGTTCCAATTTTTTTTTAAACCAAAATTAAAAAATAGACAGAAGGCAGAGAATTTTTTTTCCTTTCTTATGTTTGTTTATGTGTGTTTATGCCCATGTGAATGTCTAAAAATGACTAAAAGGTGAATTTTGCATAATAGGTGCCTTTTAATGACTGAACATTTGAATTAAATCCATTCACTCATTCGTTCATTCTCTATACCGCTTACAGACCCGAGGATGGATCGAGCCCTCACTCTGGAGCTGCATGGCGACAGTGCTAACCACTAATCCACTGTTCACCCGTCTGAATTAAACTGTGTTTAATGAAATAAATGCAATAAAAAAGTCAGATCATGTCTATAAATCATTTCAAAAACATCTGTTATGAGATTATTATAAATGGTATTATGTTATTTGTTTTGTTTTTTTACACACACTTCAATTCCACATTTCAATGTTTTTTTTATTTAAGAACGAATCAGCCACATTGTAAACAAAAGGCCTCTCTCAGTAAAAAAGACACACAGGGGATTAATACAAGTCCCGGACGGACCTCAGACTGCGGAGTACCGACCCTCTCAGACGATCAGATAACGCGCGGAGGCTTTTCCTCGACCCCGAACCTGACCGTGTCTAACTGGAACACTTGTCTGAATTTCTTCAGCTGTTCTCCCTCGCGCTGAACTCTCTCCACAGACGGCAGACACGACACCGAGGCCTTTTCTTTGCCCTGGTACACGTTTATGTTTCTGCATATGTATGGGACGGAGCGTGTGTTGGGATTGACACCTGCTTACCCCGAACATAAAGCTGCAATAAAGCACAGATCCATAAGTGTAGAAGGTGTGGATGTGACATCCTGCGAAGAAAGAAACATTCACAAAACTACAGTCTGAAAACTACACGTTTCTCTGAAGTGAAATGCGTTTGTCTTTTGTTTGCTTGTCAACTATAGTACAGGTAAAGTGTCTGGCGTTTTAAAAACCTGATTTTCGCTTTGAAAGACTTCATTCTGACCGAGGCGACCTCGCGAGCTTAGCAGACATTTTGACAGCCGCTTATTAGCTTTGTTACTGTTCTGATACACGATGGTTTTTTCTGTTCACACTTTCGGTGAGGTTTTCGACATGTTTAGGCTGCTTTTACAGCTGCATTTGTTACACTGGCTTCTTACACATCTGGATTTCTGCAGGACGGAGAGATTAGAAAAAAAGTCAAATGTATTTTTTCACATATTAAATATGTTTTAAGAACACATCTTAGCATGTGAAGATATTTAAAAAAAAGAAATGCATGCAATATTTCTCATTGTAAGGCAAAGAGCATAAATATTAGGACATTAGCCATATTCATACAGTGCTGTTAAAAGTATTTGCCCCTTCTTTACTTTTTATTTTTTTGCATATTTGTTACCAAAGTATCTCTAAATCATAGCTCCACTAAAATCGTCTTGTCTTGTACTGTCTTGTCTGAACTTCCCATCTGTTTTCAAAGCCTCGTTAAAAAGTTCAGCTGATACGGGGACGTAGCAGTCCGAGTCAGGCGGAAATGCAGCATGTAAAACCACGGCCTCTTTGGTTATCAGATGCTGCAGTGCTTAAAGGAGATAAGAGAAGTGGAGTGGAGTCAGATCTAACAGAGACAGGCAAAGGTGAAGAAGGTCAAGTGGAGGTCTCCTGGATTTTTTTTTTTGTTTTGTTTTTTTGCTTGTGCACTGCTTCTATTAGCTCCCACTGGGTACGTTTTTAAAAAGGAGCTGAGAGCGAGGGTTCAGCCTGGCCTAAATACCATCTACAGCAAACCTCTCTTATTTCTGGTATTCTTTGGATATGGTCTTCAAAGCTGAGCAGAGAATTAGAGAGGAGACAGAAAGAAAGAGAGAAAGCAAGCAAGCAAGCAAAAGATGTTCTCGGATCACTGCCAGCTCGAGAAATCAGCACGGTGTCCTCAGAGGGTTTAAATGCTCAGCTGCCAAGTCTCAGAGCCCCAGTTTGGGAGTGCAGGGTTCGTGCCAAGAGCGCAAGCCTCGTCTAGGTGCTCCAATTCCCCTCGAAACCCCCTTGAGCCGCTCCCAGGTCAGGACACAATGCCAGGGTGGCACAGAGCAGGGTTCACACGGGACCCCCTCATTTATGCAATTCGGCTTGAGTTCAACAGAACACAACAACAGAGAGGCTGAAACCTTCCAGGAACTTACACACAGCGCCTTTCTCTCTCTCTCTCTCTCTCTCTCTCTCTTTTTCTCACTCATGCACAGACTGAAAGACCACCATGCAACTGCCAGGCTCTTTGACAACGACTTCGGATGAGCATGATAATGAGAAGATCAGAAAGACTCAAAGTGTGTGTTTTTCCTAAAAAGTTGCCATCCTATTCAGGGTGTATTTTCACATTGCTTCCAGCTTTCCAGGATAACACGCGGACTGTAGATGAAAAAAATATATATATCTTTTGGGAATTTAAGATTGAGAACTAAAATCCGTCCAGGTTCCGAGTGCGTGCGAACCAAAAGGTAACGAATTCCTGAAAAGCTTCCTGTGGTAGAAAGGTGCACCACATACCATTCAGAAGGAACTATGACCCCTGCTGCAGACTGATCACTTAACAAAGTAAGACACAGAGGGTCGAGAGGACAGTTGTCACCTGCGTGACCTTTGACCTCACTCATTGACTCATTTATCTTCTTCTCCAAGACACATCACCAACACATGAGTAAACAACATAGATCTCCAGCAATATCTCCAGAATTTCATCTAACATCTTTTTTAAGCAGTTTCCCTTTTTCCCAATAAACATTTCTTAAAAGTAGGACTAACTGTAAGAAGTTTATTTGATCTTTTTCTTTTTTTTAGGAAGATTTTATTTCTAGTCTTGGTGTGATGAAACTAGTAGAGACAATAAAAAATAAGTCAATATTTTATAACTTTTTGAATAGTTTCATGGAATTAGAGGTCTTATGAGGAATGTGTACAGTGTGCTGCTTAAAATTTGTTCACATGGTGTTCATTTTTAAAACAAACGACAATGTAAATTCCTCCTAACTTTTTAAAATAATGGCAAAACATGATGCATCTCACATTTGAATAAATGTTCCGTTCCGAGATCTCGTTCGTAAGTCCTGTTTGTTTGTAAGTCCAACAAACATTGTCTGGGATACTAACACGATCGGCTGTACACAGTATAGTAAGGTACACTATTGTTTGGAATCGTGCCGATGGTTGAACGTGCAATGTCTGCCATCATTTCACCTCGCTCCATTCTCTCAATTATTTTTACTTTTGTTTCCATCGTTATTGCTTCCTGACATCCTGGGATGCACGCTGCACGCACGTGACAATGTTCGCCGGACATGTGATCTAACTTCCACGATTATACATGGAAGAACATATTTTCATACAGTATATAGAGAAGGTACTGTAATTTATTATACTAGAATCTTCAGGAGTCATAACGTTGATATTGTATTGGTAATTTGGCAATGTTACAGATGCCGGGGCGTTGTCAATGTTGAGTTGATTTAGAAAGTTTTGAAATAATTATTTTGATCAAATGATGCCGGAAAAAACTTTACCGACATGACAAATAAAATGCCACAAAAACAACTTCAAAACAATGTTAAGACCAAATGACAGGACTTAGATTTACATTAACAGTATTTGGCAGGCGCCCTTATCCAGAGTGACTTCAAGAGTGATTTATATTTCATTATACATCTGAGCAGTTGAGGGTTAAGAACCTTGCTTGAGTCGATGTGGTGAGACCACTGTGTGCTTACCACTGGACCACTAGGGAACATTTTGTTAATGTTTGAAAAGACACATACAGTATAAGAACAATTGCAACTAAAGAAATCACAGACAACAATAATTTATTGTAATGTTCAAATAGAAGGCAGGCAAAAGGGTAAAAAACCCGCTTAGGGCCTGAGATTTGTTCTGTGAAAATGGACGTGATGCCGTTTGGACGCTGTGCAAGAATTATATTACTGCAGAGTAATCTGGGAGCTAAGATGCACATCACTGTAATATTTCTTACATTTTTTTCTTGGTATTCACCTGGTATTTTCTCCCTAATTTTGTCGTAGCCAATTCCCAGCCGTCATTAAGTCACTCCCCGATCAAGGATATAACTACGAATCGGGGAGGGTGAAGGCTATCACGTGTTCCCTCTGAGACACATGATGCTTGGTCACACACCATCGGGAGCATCGTACACACTTGGAGGATAGCTTGCTATCGGAGAGAGAGCTCGGCCAATCAGCCCTCTCTAGGCTCCTGGCTGCAGGAGGATACAGCATCACCTGGGATTCAAACTCATGATCACCGGAAGATAGGACGAGCTCGTTACCGCTGCACCACTTGGGAGCCTAAGCTCAATATACGATTTCTTAAAGAAATCTTCACAGATAAGAACCCTCTGAGAAACTTAAGGGATGTTTCCAGATGTTAAGAGAATGGTTTTAATCAGCGTGAATGCTCCTAATAAACGGTATTTTCCGTTGTTTTGAGATTGCATTTGTTATGTTGGGTTGCACTTCATCAAAGTCATTTTCACTTTTAAAAATTACAACGCTCATCCAATGGGACCCACTACCATTTCCAGAAAACACACTTAAACAACATGATGTTTTTTTTTATGGCTTAATATACAATACAATCTTCATGTAGTGTTCTTAAAGGAAAATAATCAATGTCAGGATGATGTGATAAATCTAAGGTACTCTTAGCATCCCATAGTGTAAAACCATATCACGACCAGAGCGATCACTTTACGTTAAAACAGTTGTTCGCTCATCACCAACCTCTCGTTCTTCTCTTTCAAAGGTAATTGTCATGTTTCTGAGAAGTTCTCTCTTCTAAATGAAATTGTAAACCAATGACAGTTCAGGTTAAAAAAAAAAACTTTACTGTTAAAAAAAAGTTCTTAAAATCTATTTATTAGGCTTAATGTATGCATAATGTACTTTCTACTGCTCAACGAAATCCAAGAATTCAACAACGCGGTGGTTTAAACATAAACAGTGCTATATTGTTCCAGCGGTGTGAGTTCACAGAGCTGTTCGCTGTTGGATAAGGTGTAGGCCATTCATTCTCTCCTGGTATGCATCAAATCTTTTTCACTCACATCAACACATTAACACAAAATCAGCATATTTAAAACCACAGCTAACAGAGTGCGACGCCGTGCCAATGCTAACATCCTCTTACAGTACTCAGTTACCGCAGGCTCACTGAGCGCGCTCAAAGAAAGCTCGGGAAAAAGACAGACTCAACATCAGTGAATAGTCGATATATTTGGCAACCGTTACGCAGTCTCTTAGTCGTCTATATATAGAAACGCTAGCTCTGTTATCCCCTTGACAAAACAGCCGGTGCTAAATCAAAAAAGGATAAAGTCAGCTTTTATTCATATCTATTAGGGATGAACAGAGAGTGTGTTTTAAATGGAGATAAAGAAACGTTCGTTATGAGATCATGAGTTTAAGGAGGCTTGCCAGTACAGTCCGTACTTTCACGCAGGAGTGAATCAGTACGTTAGATGTGAAGCTCACGGAACAAACAGAGACTTCATTCATACAGCTGTGTGCCGCAATCATCGATTCATTCATTATTAGTAACTGCCTGGT
Organism: Dinotopterus cunningtoni; assembly: GCA_028565755.1. Taxonomy (NCBI): domain Eukaryota; kingdom Metazoa; phylum Chordata; class Actinopteri; order Siluriformes; family Clariidae; genus Dinotopterus; species Dinotopterus cunningtoni. Next base: position 33,755,228 of record JAOTRS010000036.1, read on the forward strand.
CAGGGTCGTGTTTCTTTCTAGTTTATTTATTAACCCCTTAATTGTCCGCCGTAATAAAAATTAATTTTTAATTTGCATTTTATAACAATGATAATAATAATAATATCATAATATTGATATGATGATGTTAATCATACCAATATCATTAATGATGATAACAACAATCACTTTCCCCTCTTTTTATAGACCTCAATATACTATAGGCCTCTTCCAAACGGTTGAGATGTCACTTCATGGTAAAACTCTCAAAACACAAACACCAAGAAATAAAAGTAAGTCAGAAAGGTAACATAAAATGCTACAATTTTATGTTGGTGTGTGGGCTTTCAAATCACGTTATTCCTTTTTGAATGCCACGAATCAATTGAAAGGGCATACGATTTAAATACACAGTGACCTCAACCGAGTGGTAGAGTCGGCTCAATCAGGTTAAGTTCAACACATTTTTCAAAAAGATATCCAGTAGTGACTCGAAGTGTGCTCTAGCAAACCGTTAAAGGATTAAGTAAATCACTAGCAAATACTACTAGGTGGTACAAACAAACATCACAGCTGGATTTAGTTAAAAATTTTGGCATCGTTAGAGAAAGTATCTGAGGTTGAGAAACAGCAACAGCTTTGTCTTTAGGCCACACCCCTTCTGATTTACATCCAAAATACAGATACAGATTGTAATAGTAATGCATTTCATCATAAATGTACTGTACAAAAAATCTAAACCTGTGCTCTCGTCATCTTGAATGTTGGATGAGTTTGTGGTATTAGCGTAAGTGTATTAGAATCTTATTTGGGAGATTCAGCACACTGTTACACGTCGGTGCACCACTCATTAGCTAACAATGCCGTAACTTGCCAAGGACTCAAAAAGCTTTCACACACACCACTTTTCCATTGAAAAAAAAAAGTTCCATTGACACTTTTCCATTCGATTCTGCCCTGGTTTCAACAAGCTATCGCTAGTATGCTAGCTCCTCATTTGACACTATACTTTTTTAATCCCCTGTAGCCTGTTCTGATTTCAAGCACCGTCTTTAGAGGTGAGAAAGAGTGAGAGCTTGACTAAGTTAAACTGATAATTGCACGGCACAACTCTTGTGAATTACTTAATCGAAATCCACGTCTAGCTTTACGTTAGGGTCACTTGGTTTACATGTAAAAGACTTAGTCATCAGCAGTGGTGTCAAAAGTATTCACATTCATTACTTGAGTAGAAGTATAGATACTAGGGTTTAAAAAGACTTCTTTAGAAGTTG
>JAOTRS010000036.1:33756580-33766701 GCA_028565755.1 Dinotopterus cunningtoni
GTACAGATAATTGCGTGAAAATGTAAGGAGTAGAAGTAAAAAGTCGGCTGAAAAATAATTACTCCAGTAAAGTATAGGTACCCAAAATTTCTACTTAAGTAAGGTAACGAAGTATTTGTACTTCGTTACTTGACACCTCTGGTCATCAGCATGCCAGCATGTTTCTGTAGGGAATCCCAGCCCATTCCAGAGGTTAGTCCATTCTTGACGCAAGACTTTTTCTCTCGTGTTCAGAACAGCGCCAACCATTGTTTACACACTCTCCTGTGTATCTTACGTACTTCTAGAGGCTTAAAAATCAGCATTCACTAGATTTAAACTATATTCCAAGTCTATGCAATGTTAGCGCACAGATCTGTTTCTCTTCTGCTTTCGATGTCACAAGCTGCATCTCAAAATGGAAAACCCTCACCATATTTAAAAAAAATAGACTCCGTTTAGAAATACATTTATACAGAATTTCATTTTGACTTTATAAAAGTTTTGCTTTAGAGATACAGGTTCTGTAGAGACTTTAGAGAAATGTGTAGACCTCTATTGACCTGCAGTAACACTATACAGAACCATACAGAATGGCATCGATTCGCTAGAGACTTATGTCTGACTTCTCTTGAGTTCTATAACACTCTATAAGAAGACGCTTATTAATCTTTGTTTATAATAAACTTACTTAGCGCTTATCCTGGAGGAAACCCACCAAGCATGGGGAGAAGATTCAATATACTGTACATATACACACCCAGAGGCAGGATTCATACTCTCGACCCTGGAGGTAAAAGGCCACAGTGCCAACCACTATCACGCCACCGTGCCACCTTAGTTTATAGTACTGCTGATTTAAAATGAGTTGCTCTTATTTCTACACTTCTATAAAATATGCACGAGTCACACAAGAACTCAATACAGGGTACAGCCTGGACAAGGTGCACACACACACTACAGGCAGTTTGGGAACGCTAATTACCCTTGCATGTCTTTGGACTTTAGAAGAAAACCGCCTTGCACGGGGAGAACACGCAAACTGCATACACACAGACCCGAGGCGGGAATCGAAACCCTGACCCTGGAAGTGCAAAGCGACTGTGCTAACCACTACGCCACCTACTCTTGTTATCATCATGTGATTTAATTGATGATTTCTGGTACAAACCAAGCCAACGTCCATCCTTATTTAAGATTTGCTGTGCTCCTGATATATAATTTCTTTGACAGATTTTGCATGGCACTACATTCAGATGTAATGGTTGGCCTTTCCATGATAAAATCCCAGTTTGGAGAGAGATGTGGTTTATTTTGTACAGAATTATAACCGCGGTGTGGTTTGGTGAAGTGTATCAATGTTTAACGGCAGTCAATTACAGGTGATCGGAAAGTGATTCATGTCAGTATTAGTCCATTTACAAATGGATAAATAGTTTTATCACACAAGTTTAGTACAGAATCAGCATCAGGAACACACACACACACACACACACACACACACACACACTAAGTAAACAGTCGACCGTGGTTATTGGCCGAGTCCTGCTCCAGGTTTGACCCCTGGTTCTGACTCGGGCTATGTGGCCCTCAACAGGTCCTCATGGGAAATGTAGTATTTCCTGGAATGGGTCTGTTCGTGCGACATTAATGAGAAAAAGGTCACAAACACAGCACCAGGTTGTATTATATTACGTACGGAATTTAAGACAACCACAGGCTAGAAGGTCTTCGTGTGACAGCGTCTGCTGGGAAGCATGTCTTAGTATGTTATTGTCACTAAAGTGAAATAATAAAAAAAAATGCCTGCATGGTTGGTTTTGTTGCCATTCCAAATACCTCATCCAGTGCAGAATGTGTATTCAAAGGGACGACTCTTGTTACAGAACACACACACACAGACAGAGAGAGAACTACAAAGTAAAAAATGTTCACATTCAAACAAATTCCTGACGCCATCCTCTTATCATCCATCTGTTCGAAAATTACACACACACACACACACGCACACACGCACACACATGCTCGATTGCACTCATGAGGATACTTCAGTGCAAGTCTAAGAGCATGTATAATTCGCTTATCCCTGAAGAGTTCATCTCTCCTCTAAGTTTTTCGAGGAATGCACTACCTAGGTGCTTTTCTTTCCATATAACACCGAAAACACACACAGATGTGCAGTACCTGTTTAATGAACAGCACTACATGAACATGACCCAGAAAGCATGACTGGAGCTAGCATGATGGATTTGACCCAGCAGGATTGTAACTGCGAGGGTTCTTCTCCAGCCCTTTACTCTACACACTAGCAGCGACAGTAAACGCTCTCGCGTGGGTTTCTTTCAAAATGCATTTCACTACAGATTACCATCAGCTAACAGAAGACAGAATACTGTACAAATTACATTTAATGGCATTCACTGTCCCGAAATACACTTAACCCCTCCAAACACTGACTATAAAGTGTTTTTATAAAGTGTTTTACTCTTCTGTTTAGGTGGCAGCCCTTATAGGAGGAACACTGTGTTATATTAAAAACTCTCATTAGAAAGAAAAACCCACAATGATCAGTGAAATAACTTACAACTGTTAACACTGTGCCTCACACCTCCAGGGTCTGGGGCTCGATTCCCACCTCGGGTCCGTGTGAGTGTGTGGAGTTTGCATGTTTGGTGAAGTGATGGGAAGTTTGGATCATTTTAGTGACTCGGTTCTTTGAATCTCGTTCATCAAAACAAACAAATCAATCAAAACAAACAAAATGAGTCATTTAGTTCATTTCGTTCTTTTGATCAAAAATAAAATAAAATGTTACATTTTCAATAAACAGACCCCCAACACGTCTACATACACAAATTTTCGCTATAGTTCCAGTAATGAAAATATTACAATGCAGCTAAGGACATATTATGATAAACAGGATGAGTAACTCACCTCTCATATCTTCTAGTCTAAGTCGTTCGTTCTTTTGAATCTAGTGCACCGCATAGTGTCTATGGGAGTCACGTGACAAAAGAACGACTGATTTGGACTAAAAGACTCGAGCGGTAACTACTCATTTCCGTTTATTGGAAACATAACCTACGGAGGTTTTGCGATGATTTGCGCGTGCGCGCCCAGTAGAAAATGAACGAATCACTCTCCGAGATACTCATTCTTCTAAATCACGTTAAAGACTCGTTCAAAAAGAATGAATCGTTCATGAACGACCCATCACTAATTCACACACTACGGGCAATTTGGGACCTCCAATTAGCATGATCTGCATGTCTTTGGACTGTTGGAGGAACTACCAAGCACGTGCAAACTTGGAAAAAATCGAATGATAATGATCCAAAAGACACCCAAGAATGGCTAAGACCAAAACACAAGAGTATTATGTGTAATAGAGGCCTTTTATGAGTGCTGATCTAAATCTTATGGAACATCTGTTGAAAGAGCTGAAACATGCAGTCTGGGGAAGGCACGCTTCAAACCTGAAACAGCTGAAGCAGTTTACTCAGAAGGAGTGGGCCAAACTACCTGTTGGCATGCAGGTGCAGCAGTCTCATTCAGCGCTGTAGAAATCGCAGTGACAATGTTGTACAACGAAATATTAAGTGAAGAGTCCAATCATTTCTGTCTAGGCCAGCTTTTTTTGTGTTATTATTGTTATTATTATTTTGTTAAATCACATTTCCAAATTCTTTGCATGACCATTGCAGGTTTTTCTTTCTTTAATGGAAGGGCACCAACAAGTTCGTCCTCGTGTGTAAAATCTATATATAAAGCATCAGACTCGCACCAGAGTCCAGCGCGTCTCCCATTACACCAGCTAATTTGGATGTAACCACTGAACCGACACCCAATTCACACTTTACTTATTCATTGTGCCAAAGACAAGAAAAGTAAGGAAGGTGCATAAACTAAAGCAAAGCAGAACATTTTGAATTGAACACCTGATTAGAAACAGGCTGAAATGTGAAAAGCGAGGAGATGAGAAGAGAAGAGATGCAAAAAAGAACTTGTCTTGACCCTGACACTCAGTGCTATCAGCACTTAAACACAGATCGCATGTCACTAGAGGACACAGCACCTGTTTCCTCGCACCAAGGGAGCCATTACCACCCCCTTTCCATCCTTCTCTCCTCCTCTCCACCAACATTAGAAAGATCATGACTTGGCTCTGAGAAGGAACACCTTACCGTCCAGGAAAACCCCATTCCCACAATCACACCCCACGAAAAAGCTTCTGGCTCGATTCCACGCGTTCAGATGGCTGCGTTTGGATCCGAGTAGGAACGTGAGAGGGTTGGTGGGAGTAAAGTGCTTTCTATCGCACAGCTGGGAGCAACATTATGCCTTTCTTTCCTTCTCTTTGCCTGTAATGATTTTTATTTTTTTAATGCATTAACACTGTGTTTCCAAAGACTTTTCGATTACGTTTTTACCTTTCCATATAATCAATCTTACTGTTCTTAGCTCCAAACTAAACACCTCTGCAAAAGACATTTCAACTTCCTCCAGCTCTTCTTCTCTCATCCATTAGTGTCAACCTCCAGAATAGCTTAATCAAGCGCTTCCAGAGAGAGCAGAAATTAACTGGTCGGCCAAACAGCTGGACAGTTGCTGTTTGGATAATAGCTTGGAACAGAAACACACAGATTATCCCTGATTATTTCAACCTCTCTTATTCCTAGTATCCCTTACGTCGTTTCTTTTTTCCTGAAAAAAAAAAAAAAAGGAACCTGTCTGACCCTCACTTCGCGTTACGTTCCATCATACTTCCAGTTGTCCCCTCGTTCGGGCGAGATGAGCATCCGTGTCACCGAGCTCCAGGGCATCCGAGTGGAAAGCTTACCGAATCAGGGAGTGAGTAAACAACAAAACAGGCTCATCTTTCACAGCACACAACTTCCTCCCATATACACACACTGTCTGTCTTATATGAACTGTAAATCCCTGCTTCATTAGGATTTCTTACCTGGATTCCTCTATGAAAACACTCTCTGTTTCCTCACCCGCAGGAATCGAACAAAGCTTGTTTTGGCTGTCAGGGCTGCATTTTGGAGGAAAGCTGCCCATTTACAAATGTTTATTTATTTCTCAAACGCGAGCTTTATCTCCGCCTGACCGCCTGGCTCTTGCGAGTTTTCTCCACAGATGGAAAATACAAGGATGTGCCATCAATGCTCACACAGGTTTTAACACACAAATTCCAAACCTATATTTTCTTCAGCGGATAAACTGCACCAATTTTCAGACTCTCATAAAACACTCAAGCCAAAGGCAAACGGATTCGATAGAGCATCCACGTGTTCCTACCTTCTGCTTCGTCCCTGCTGGTCTTCCACGGTCCATGCCATCCTGCTGCATGTTCTGTCCAGCCAGCACCATGGATTTACATTCCACACACGATCCTATTGTGAGCTGTTTCCCATCATCCACCACAAGAGTGTGGCTGACCCGCGGGGCATAGAGGAAGACGGGCAGCCGAGCGACATTGACCGCCCTTAACCCCAGCGCCCTTCTCTTCTCCTGCCTGCAGAAAAAGCAGACAAAAGACTCGCAATTGTATTGACGTGACCAGGGGCTGCTGGAGGGCCCTGACCCTGCAGCCTCGTGCTGCGCCCACTGAGCCAGCAGGTCATGATAGCACAGGCAACAAGCGGTCACCAGGCCGGTGGCATCCGCCGGGCGGGCACGAGGCGCCTGCGTGTGCACGGTGAGGAAAGGGAAGAAGGGCTCTTTTTCTCCGCATCTTCCAGGAGGATTGACGTGAAGCTGATACTCTGTGCCTGCAGAAAGCTCCGCCCCGCACAGGTAACACACGGAGGTGTGGTGACGCGAAGCAGGAACGCTCTCCTGCGCTCTGACGAAGCTGCTCGAGACTCCTCCTGCCGTGCTGGTCTGGTGGTATCTCCCGAGGAAGGTGCTGACCGAGGTAATAAGCTCCTCGCTGAGGCAGAGACGGTATGCCATCCAGATGTCCTCTAAGATGGTGTAACAGGTGGCGCAGCAATGCACTCGGCCATCCCGCATGCTTTGGGCGTCCGGTGGGCACGGAAGCAGGCTGATAAAGGGAAAGTACATGGCACCACGGGCTTTGCCTACCCCAGCACGGGAATGTGCCACCCTGACGTCTTGGGCGCAGTCCTGCCCGCATAAATAGCAGGCCTCCCCAGGAGGATGTTTGGAAGTTAGGGGGCGATTTTTTTTAGGGAAAACCCTGACGCTGTCCATATCGGGCGACGTCGTCCTGGCACCTAGGTTAACTGGCACCACGTAAAGGCGCTGCAGGACAGGTACGTCCGCCAACTCGAAGCCCTGCCACTGCTGCATAAGTGAGGCATGGCAGCTGGCGCAGACCAGCGTGCGGCCCCCTGGGCTTATCGGCAGAGCGCCTGGCGGAGGCGTGTGCAGCCACAGGAAGGGGAAGAAAGGCTCAGTGGCAGCTCTCTCCTGCTTCTGTACACACACTTCAAAGCGGACGCCCGGAACAAGCGCGCTGCCGCAGATGTAACACACGTGTCTGTCCTGAATCTGGAATCCCACTTGCTTTTCCTGACTTCTCCTCTCGTCCTCGTCACTCGTGACGTTAATCTCATCGCCATCAGATGAGTCGCACAGACCGGATCCTCTGGCTTGCGCGCCGGGGCTGAAGAGGAGCTCCTGCAGCCTGGAGCTCCAGGTGGGCGCGTCGTCACCAGGAGGGCTCTGACATGGAAGGTTCCCCTGAAACCGGGACACGTGATTGTTCATCATGACGAGCGAGCCGGACAGGCGCGCGCTCTCGGCGCCGCCGTCCTTACGCGGCGCACCGGACACCTTACTGAGACACTTCTCTTTCTCCTCTACATCCACTCTGTTGTCTCCGGCATCCGAGTCTGGGTCGTTATCCGAGAACGACGAGAAGTCCGAGTCGTGGCCGCTGACGGACGGTCGGGTGTCCGCGGCGGTGTTCCAGTCCCGGGGCGCGCGGCGCGCGTCGCACTGATGCGGTCTCTTCAGCCAGTACACGCGCTTGTCGAGCGGCGTGCGGCTGCGCTCGAACGCGTTCCACTGCTCGCACAGGAAGCACCGGCACACCGCGCACACCCGCGCGTTCCCGTCGGCGTCGATCTCCGCGGCGCCCGGTGCCGGCTCCTGGCCCTGCAGGAACGGGAAGAAAGGCGCGCTCCCGTGCCGGTACTTCACCCGCAGCTCCAGCTCCTTCCCCGGCGTCACTCCGCTGCCGCAAATGAAGCAGTGCACCAGCGAGACGCCGTTCGGCACGCGACCCGGACCGGCGGCAGACGCGAGCGCGGCGGACATGAGTCGGTGCTTGCGCGGTGTCTGCGCGTCCTTCTCGCCCTCCTCGTTCATTCTCCGCTCGGGGAAAACATCCGCCAAAAAAAAAAAAAAAAAACTTCAGCAAAGTTCTCTCCTTTACATTACACACACACACACATCTTTACTCACACACTCACACACACACAAATCCTCTGTATGTGTATGTGTGTGTGCATGTTGCAGTGTAATCAATCCAAGAAGAAACTCCACTCCGTGTTCGAGGTGTGTGTGTGTGTGTGTGTGTGTATGTGTGTGTGCGCGCTTGTTCAGAGCCAACTTTCGGTCTGCGCTCGCAGCCTGCACTCTGCGCACAGCGCCATCTCCAAACGCGCTCCGGCTCTCCAGGGCCAGCCAGAGCCTCAAAACATCTGGGGTGTGTGTGTGTGTGTGTGTGTGTGTGTAAACGGACACCGGCAGATTTAGGAAATGAAATATGAGGGCAAACACGATTAGGACACGGTGCTTCCTCGGCATGGCCTTGAAAAAAAAATGTCTCGAACTGTCCCGAGTCCACTGAGACCCGGGATATCAATCACTGTTACATCTTAGATCAAACGTGATACAGTGTAGAAATTAGTAACTATATTGCACATCAAACAAAATAAATCCGCTGTAAAAGTTTAAAAGCGTTTTTTTAAATTATTATTAATTTGTTACTTTATTATTGTTTGTAATTTATTACTATTATTTGCGACATTTGCTAATCATATTGTACCATACCAGGCAATCATATTTTTTAATCATTTAATTTAAATAAAACAAATATAATATCAAAGTATAATATATTTTTATTATACTTACATTCTTTTCCTTTTTTTTTTCCTTTTCAAGTGCATGCACCAAATATAATACATGTCCCTTCATAACATATTTTACTCACCTCTTTTTCAAGTGCATGCTGGAAGGGACATGCTCTAGTCACGGAATCAAAGACAAGCCACCCATCTTTTTTTTTTTTTTTTTTTTTAACAGATTTTCCTTCAGTAAGCAACACATAATCATCATCATCATCATCATCATCATCAAGTATCATGGCAATAAATGTGGTCAGATTAAAACAGATTGAAATACATCTGATATCTAATGCATTTTACAGATAAAGCACAGATTATATCTTAAATAACCTTTTTAATTTATTAGAATATTTAAAAAAAGTTGAAAAGAAAATTAGTGAAGGATAAAAAACGCTCAAAAATTGGTGCTCAGGAATCTATAGCAAATATACTTTCACGGCTTTCACAAGGAGTAACAAAAATGTTACATTTATTTATTTTTTTCATTTAAAAATATTTGTGAAATAAAATTTGTCTCTGTTCACACTTACGTTATAGCAGCTATAAACAATCCCTCCCACACCAGCCTCTCTTTTATCAAAAGACAAAAAACTTTAGCGTGTCATGCTACTAAAAAAAAAAAAACCAGCAAAAAAGCCTACTCATAGAAAGCACTAAGACTGTAGACTCCTTCTATATTATAATAAATAATGGTATATCTCAGCGCAGAAAACTTGTCCTCAGATGGGCAATTTTGCATTGTTCTGTGTTAAACAGTAATGTTTTTTAGTTTTTTTTTTTGTTTTATATTAGACCTTTCACATATTTGAACTTTTTTCTAGATTGTCCTGAATTGAAAATCATGATTGTTCTTGATGGCTTGACTTTGTAAAGTCACATGCCTTAATTCATGTACGAATTAGCTACACATTCGCTATGAAATGTTATGATGTGCTTATGATCACTGTGAAAAAATGTCTATGAAGTTTTTTCTTTACACTGTGTACCTCTGAAGTTCTTACATCACCTCATGATTTGCTATGAATTGTCAAGTGCCACACACGTCTATAATAAATGTCACTATGTATAGTGTAGTGTTTATTAGAGAGTATTGAGTATTGAGATTATTGTTTAGTAGGAGATTGGACTGGATTTGCTCTACCCATTGCATGAGAGCTTTGATGAGGGCTAATTGTGTGATTTGCATTACAGCCAGAAACTTTTCTTCTTCTTCTTCTTCTTCTTTTTCTTCTTCTTTAAATCATTCTTTACTGTATTATTTTCAGGCATGCTTCGACACTAAAAGTAAACGTTATGAGCTGCAATAGACAGTTGGTTAGAAACCATAGTCTGTTTAAACATACAGAAGGGAAAAGGCTAAATTATATGATGGGTACATACATGAAAGAAGAGAATGAAAGAATCGTGCAATGGAAGACAGGAATAGTGGGAACTGTCCGTCTGGTTTTAACGATAGAAAGACACGCCTTTTTGAAGTGAATCTGATTATACACACGTAGACACGGACAAAGTATTTTAGAACAAATGCACAGACATGGAAAAGGAAAATCTAAACGAAGATATGGATGTCCTTACTCACTCATATCTCTACATCCTGTACAGGGCCGCGTGAGGCCTGGAGCCAATCCTAAGGGACTCGGGGTTCGAGGCGGGGTACACTGAGCACGGGTATCAGTCCATCACAGGGAACACAAGCACACATTCATACACAATATGGAGAATTTGGGAACGCCAAATAGTCTATTCCGCATGTCTTTGGACTGTGGGAGGAAACCGGAGTACCTGAAGGAAACCCACCAGACACCGGGAGAACATGCAAACAAATGACTAGTAACTGTGACACCAGAAATGGACCAACATTTGTTAATTTAAAGTTAAACAAGTAAAACATTTAGCTATTAATCCATGATAAATACTTTGTTCATTTTCCTTTAGCGGCTTTACAAAGAATCAGATGGTTGTTCCTTTGAATGGATCATTTCAGTAGGACATGACTCCATTTTACTCCGTTTCTTTCAATCAAATTATAATTCTGTT
>JAOTRS010000036.1:33770687-33781592 GCA_028565755.1 Dinotopterus cunningtoni
CACACACACACACACACACACACACCTACACACACACACACACACACACACACACACACACACACACACACACACACCACCTGTATGTGTCCATCAGCATGGGTTATCTCTGCATGACACCAGAGGGAGGAGAACAGAGAGATAGAGAGCGAGACAGACAGAGAGAGAGAGAGAGAGAGAGGGAGAAAGAGAGAGAGAGAGAGAGAGAGTATACTGTAGAGTGGGGACTATAACACCTGTTCACTCAAGCAGATGTGAGTAGGATGGGGGAACCAGGCTAAAAAAACAGCTTTCCATTTTCGAAATGGCTGTTACACACACACACTTACACGCACGCACGCACACACACACACACACACACACACACACACACACACTGAAAACCCTCAGCTCTCCTGCCAAAGCACTTACATGCCCTGCATCGAGTTACACAGCAGTGTCACTGACATGAGAACATGAATAGTAAGTACTCTCCCACTATGCCTATTAAAACTCCCCTGCATGTGCCACACACACACACGCACACACACACACACACACACTGCAGTTGCTCACATAACACACATAACCATCTTCCTTCTGCTTCATACACATAAAGAATCTTTTTCATATTTTAAGCTTAACTCATACACACAGTGAGGAGTGTATTGGTTTCTCTACACTCAGGAAAAAACTGCTTTCCCTACAGCGAGACTAAATACAGCACAAACTCAAGAGTAGAACTGTTCAATAATAAAAGTGTGTGAGGACATTATGGGCATAAAGGAAAGCATTATCAAAGCTGTCCTTAGGAAACTTAACTCTAACAGTGGAACATTAGAGCAAAAGTATTCATGGTTACTTGATGGTTTTGTGATTCGCCACCAGACCCAAGAACCACACAACCCCCCGTAGGAATGCAGATTTATCCTCAGGTGGTCAGTAGAAGGTTTTTAAATCTCATGACTACTTTGCAAGGCCTTAAGTCATCCTCGTGAATGTGAGATAATACTAATTACTTTTATGAAGATGCTACAGTATGACTTTATATGATAACTTATAATTATAAATTAGTCCTGAAGACATTTTGGGCTTTAACACGTCCTGGAGAAGTCCCTGATAGGTCTCTAGTTTGTATGGTCCTGCAGTCCTGTCTACCAAATTGTGTTGTTTTGGCCTGGTGAGAAACTCAATAAGTACTAAATATCTTAAAATGTTTTTCCACCTTAATTACCATTCTATCACTTGCCTTCACTCTGTCACTCATTTTCTATACCGCTTATCCTCTTCTGGGTAACAGGAACCCTGGAGCCTATTCCACGGGACTTGGGGCAAGAGACGGGACACACCCTGGATGGGATGCCAATCCATGGCTGAGAACACAAGCACACACACACTATGGGAAATTTTGAAATGCCAATCAGCATGTCTTGGGATTACCCACCAAAAACAGGGAGAACATGCAAACTCCATGCACACCAACCCATGGAAGGAATCGAACCCTCGACCCTGGGCGTGCATGTGCTGCCTTCCACTTGCCTTCAATTCAATTTAATTCAACTGTACTTGCATAGTGCTTTTAACAATTGAAATGGTCACAAAGCAATTTGATGGAAAGATACATTTCATTAAAAAAAATTGATATATTTGTCTATTAGTTAGTAAATTTGTCTCTAATGAGCAAGGCGGCGACAACGTTGGGGGAAAATCTCCCTAAAAAAACATTAGGAAGAAACCTTGAGAATAACCAGACTCAAAAGGGAACCCCCCTCATTCGGTTGATACCAAATAGAGTGCTATAAACAGAGTTTACCAGAGACTATATTTCTATGTTCCAGACAGCACTGATTGCTTTGAAGGGCTGGTCAGAGGATTCATGATCTTTTTGTTACGTTTTACTTTGCTTTATCAAATGATGTCATCAAACACCTCCTACACACTAAGCACATGATTAGCATTGAGTTTCCTGATCTGTCACCTGCAGTCACCAGTGCCTGACCAATGCCAGGAATATTGTGAAGGACCTCGGCCATCAAAAAAATAGACTCTCTTCCCTGTTGCAGTCGAGGAAGTGCTTCTGCTCAACATGGGGAGCATGATCAGAAGCCCGGGTCGAAAGTTTATTTAGAAAAGAACATGGAAAAAACCTAGAGCTAGAGTTTGGCACAACACCTACACTTCCAAAGTTCCAGAAAGGTGTGTTGTAAATCAGCATTTACAATAACCACGAAGGATATAGAGCTGTCAACCTAACATTTTGTTATTATGGTCAAAGCAAAGAGCAATTCATCTTATGTAATTTGCCACAGTGAGTATATTTTTATACATTGATCTTGTGAAACAAATACAATTGATCTTGCATTGATCAAGCATTGATCTTGTAAAACAAATACAGTTTGGGCTGGTGGTGGTGTATTGCAATTGTTGTTAGAGCTGTTCTTGTTAGTTACTTCATGTTTCCCTTTTCCAGTTAGAATTTCTACCTGCAAGTCCTTGGTTTTCCACTATTCGCAGGAAGACTCTGTTCATTTGGGATAATAGGCAGGAAACCACTAAAGAGATCTGTCTAGCCTCCTCAAGAAAGAATCACAAACTAAATACTGATTCCTAGCTGTTCAGGAAAGACTTCTGAATGAAGCAGCCCTTAGAGGTAGAAGCTGGTGCAAGACAGTACTAATGTTCTGTTAATTCCACTCAAATTACCATGGATTACATTTCAATGAAGAATCAAGCCTATATTTTATAGGAGACTAGCATGGTATCTAGCCCCTGGTGCTGCTCTTATAAGCCTGTCTGGACTGTCTGACCCAAATGTGCAGCATTTCTGAATGTGCTACAGAGCACCCGCTGTTTCAACTGGTACACACTATACAGCACTTTTTAGACCATCCAATTATCAGGAAGATACAAAGTGCTTCCTTGGTTAACCTACTGTACCAAGGTGGATGCCTTCACTATAGCCTATATTTGGGCCAGATTATAATTACTTCCTGGTTCTGACCCTTGGCTGTTTTCTCATGTTTGTGTATAGGTTAAGCTTGACTGTTTCTGCATGCATGTACTACAGACTTTGTATAATGTAATGGATTCTTGAAGATAATGAATTATGAGAAAAAATATATATAATTCTTAGGTTTGTTCTCAGGCAGCTGAACACCCCCTTTGCAGAAACCTGTTTCCTTCTCTGTGCAGGTTTATCAGATGAACAATTGAAAGTACAGTCAGTACTTTTAAGGGAATGTTAACAAACAATCAAAATGCTGACCCTCTAACACTACAATCCCAAGAGCTTGGGATTTCTTGACAGGGAACACGATCCACAGGGATCCTCCACGTCTTGATTGGTTGGATGTTGGTGGTCCACCTAGTCATTTGTTTTATAGAGCCTGGGCCTAAACAGAAACCAGAAATCAAAGTGTTCTCTCTGAGCAAATACTTTATTGAGTCTAAAATATTTACCAATTTCAAAGAAGTGCTCCGTTGACCCACATGACCTTAATGAAGATATGTAGTACATGCTGTGCTAATAAAGATGCACATAAATTTGTTGTTTTGTGGCATCATTATGCATACCAATAAATTTCCAACAATGTTTCGCAAATTTATCCCCTCCCTGTAGCCAAACTGTGATCAGAAGAAGAGAGGCTGGAATGTGTGATTGTGTGCGTGCCCATAAAGAGCGAGGGATAATGGGAAAGGAATGTGTGCCGGTGCTGGAGGAGCTCCATGGAGCCTGAACACAAACCGCAACACACAAAAAAGCAGGCACACAAATCAGGCTCTGGGCCCACACTCGTTCTCCCTCTCCCCCTCTAGCTTTCTTTCTCTCTTCCTGTGCCGACCTACTGGAGTCGGCTGTTGATGTTGGCCGCGTGCCCCTTTCGGAAGAAGCTCGCACTGTTCCCTCCTTCCATTCTCTGTTCGTTCTCCCTCTCTCACAGTCAGTTGCCGGGGTAAATACTGACGACTTGATGCTGTCTGTGGAAAAAAATCCCAGCGTCCTTTAGTCGGTCCCCCCAAGCTTAGATCAACATTTCTATACACATGAAAAAAACATTTACAAACCCTAGACCGTGCTTCTTAAGTTTCCATAAAGTGACAGGTTGATTTCAGTAGGATCTCAAGTGCACAACTTCAGGGACAATGTGTGAAGGATTTTTGGATTGGACAGCGTTGAATTAACAAACAGGCACGGGACAGACCTCAAACGAAGGGTGATTTCTATCCTATAACACAACAAATACTTTACTCCATGAGAGTTCGAGGTGTAGCACAATCAACGTTGTGGTCTTTTTATCACATTAGATTCATAACTAATCACTCCCTCATGCACACATTTAAGTAAAACCTAGTCTGATGGAGATATAATATTCTACAGTATATAACATTATAGTATTTACAGTACGTGCACCTACACTCTTAAAAAGATGGTTAATGGGTTTCACTTGGAATCCTTTCAGAAGAAACAACTATCTGTTGTAAGGCTCTACCCAGAATATTTAAGTAGGCTTTCAGAGGGATAATTTGAACAATTATGATGCTAACAATGCAACAGAAAAAAAGCATTATTAAGATGTCAGGCAATGCAAAAGTAAAAGGCACTAGATCCCTTTTTTGACTGATGATTTCCCAGTGACTTCTTGCTAAATTAAGTTGAACATTTTTATGTAGTTTTTACACTTCTTTTCTGGAGCATTCAGTACATTTGGTGAAATGTGGAAGTTGTTTCTGAGATTAAAAGCAGACCAGACCAGTGATCTGGTGATCTGTTTCTTTTAAAAATGGTGGTCTGGCACTTGCTTGGACAGAACCATTTGGTATTGAAGCTCTCAGTACTGCATACAGAGTTACAAGATTGGTTACATTTGTCATGTTATTTCCTATTTCAAGTTTCGTGAAGGTGGGAAAGTTATTATAAAAAATGCACAGTGCACTAGTCCTACAAACAAGTTTTAAGTTTTTATGCGCACAAAACGTCAGTGTCATTTACACTGAAATGTTGTAAGACTCAGGTACTCTACAGAACTCTTAGCCATAAAAACAAAGGCTCAGGTAATCTACAGAACTCTTAGCCATCAACACCACCAACAGGGGGACCAAATGCCAGCCTGTCCTGTTGATAGAACTTCGTCAATGCAGCATGCCCCAAAAGGTGGCACCAGTATGTGAAGAAGAAGTAGCCCATGAGTGTCCTTGATTTAAATGCATGGTGACCAGTGTGGGGGAGGTAGTGGAGGCATGGGTATATGAGCACATAAAGAAGTGAAGTAGTGAAGTGAAGGAGAACAGGTGAAACTGTTCTTCAGCTTGCTAAACAGACTGTGGTGGGTTATTGTAGGCCATGATAACTTATAAGGCTTCCTCAGACATTGTGTATGGAAGATGTCCTGTAATGCTGGGATTTTGCTGCCAATAAAGAGTTCTCATGTTCTCATGATTCTCTGGAGGGTCTTGCAGTCACAAAGGGAACAGCTGCAAAACCAGACCAGACAGTTGTGCACCCAGTAAGGACCCTGTCTATGGTGCATCTGCAGAAGTTGTTCAAGATTTTGGAGGACCCCATAAGACAGGTTGCCTGTGGGGTGCATATTAACCAACAGTATACACCAATGTATAAGGGGTATGGACATCCTGCTGCATACACATCTCCTGAAAATCCACATCTCCTTAGTTGTGTTGATGTTGAAGCAGAGGTTCCTGTCAGTCTAATAACACTCTGCCCTAATCTCTGTAGACTCTGCCATCTCCATCTGACCTACAGTGGGGGTGTCATCAGCAGACTTGTAACTTGTGAAACTGTTGACACAGTCAAGAGTGAACAGGAAGTACAAGAGAGAGTTGAGCACGCATCCCTGTAGAGTTCCTGTGTTCAAAGACAATGTGGAGGAGAAGCAGTCACTGATTTTACCACTTAGGGTCTGTCTGTCAGAAGGTCAAAGATCCAGTTACATAGTGTTCATTCCTAAGTGAGTCCAGCAATGATTTTGACTAGAATTATAGTGTTGAAGGTTGACCTCTCGTTAATAAACTGCATTCTCACACAAGTGTTTTTTTATCCAAACATGTGAGGGCACTCTGCATCACCAGAGCAATTTCATCATCAGTTTCCTGTAAACTACCTTGAAAATCTGTGGGCGGAATAGTGAAGTTTGGAATTGCATAATCAAGCCATAATTCCAAATAAATTCCTATACTTTAAAGCAAACTTATGATTATCTGCCCTTCTCCCAAATGGACCTAGAAACAGTCCTGGGTGCTGACACAAGTATGGTAAAAAAATCCCTTTTAAAGAGTTCCCCAAGAACCTAGAAATATGTACAGTTGAGTAATGTTAAAACAACTTAATAGGGCCTAATACTGAACCATGAGGGACACCTCTATAAAAAAAAAACAGAGTGAACTCAAATGGAGAACAAATGCCCTAAGTCAGAGCAGATAAAGATGTGCAGGTTCAAATAGGTTTTTCGCATCGATTCCCTTTGCAAAACATTCTGAATGTCTAAGTTAAAAGAGAACTGTGGGCTGTAACTAAAATCCGAAGTCACTGGAAGGCCACCACAAGATGTACACATCACAAGTAATCAAATACGGAAGAGTGTCACAATGATGCTTTGATATACTTCCAAAGCAATGCTGCCTTAAATCAGCTTTAATCTAATCTGACATGTTTCCTTTTATCATCTGGAATAATTTTTCTTTTCATTTCTTCTGTGTGAAAAAGAGACAAAAAAAGCTGTTAATGTAGTAACTGCCAACATTTAAGCATGGATGTATATGAACCCTGACTTTAAACAGGGAAGATAAGAAGGCAAGAAAGTGAAATATGGAAGCCACAAACGCTCTTGGCATTATATAGCAGATTGGGAGGAGTATATCCACTGTTAGAGTCTCTGTGGATTTCTTTTCATGATGCGAATATGATATAATGCACACATAAACTTTTACGTCTCTCTAGAAGGAATCTAGAGGCAGTTCTTTTTTTATTGTAGAATTCATAACATTTTACTGACTTCCATTGGTGGGCAATTACACAATTCCTGTACCTGAGTAAAAGCAAAGATGTCCCAGGTCAAATATTACGTAAGCAAAAGAAGATGTTCTACGTTTACATTTTTAGTATACATTTTTAAAGAACAAAAAGTACTTCAAATTTACTTAAAGTATGTATCGAAATTACAGAGCATGTATTACCTCATTGTAGCCTTTAAGTGATACTAAAAATCTCTCTTTCTCTCTTAGACTGTAGACAGGCTGTTTTCATCATTGTCTGAAACCAGGCAATTAGGTACAATGATCAGCAGGTGATGATTTTACAAATAATTCACACCGCTGTGGTGATGTACCGCAATGTCATGCACAAATGTAGTGAAATAGAAAGTACAGATATTTGCTGTAGCATGTAGTGGAGTAAAAGCAAAAAGCATCCACTAATAAAGCTTACTCACTTTCTCTTACTCATTGTCTATACCGCTCAATTTTGTGTTCAGGGTAAAGGGAGGACAAGGTGCTAATCTATCGCAGGGTTACACACACATTCACATGCTTATTCACACACTGTGGCCAATTTTGGGAACACCAGTTAGCCTAATCTGGATGTCTGTGGACTGTGGGAGGAAACCAAAGGACCCGTAGGAAACCCACTAAGCACTGGGAGAACATGCAAACTTCATGCACACAGATCCAAAGCGGAAATAGAACCCGGGGGTACAAGGTGTTCCAAGTGCTACCCACTAAGCCACTAATAAAGCTACTCAAGTTAAAAAAAAAAAAAAAGTTACCTTCCACCTCTCCTGACTTCATATAATATATTATTTATTTTATATAAGTTTAAATAGAAATTGGTTCTTGGTCAATAACACACAGACAATGAAAATTAAGTAAAATGTACTTGGCTATATTATTTGGATAATATAGATATTTGATCATACTCTACAAATTATATTTAAAAAGTCTGTTATAACTATTGTACTGTGTGTTCATTGCATAAAATGTATGTATACTGTATACATGTTATTTAATTTACTTACTTTTTGTTTTTGTAAATATACTTGAATAAAGGTTTCTGTTAGCTATTGACAAGTATATCATCATCATTATCATCATCATAATTTAGGTCCATTGCATCTTGTCATTCCTATGTCATACATTTTAAATCACTGCGCCCTTACCATGGACATCTGTTACATTTAATTCATAAAAATGTACCCTCATTATATCATTCCTATCTTAGAGACGCAGTGGGCCACAGACTTTTTTTGCTTGGTGAGGAAGCAAAGTTGTGGCCTCATGACCTGCCAGTTCCTGGTCCATTACAAACCACTCACACATCCCCACAATGTCAACACTTTCCCTGCAGCCATGCCTGTCCAAACCTTTACCCACACACATGTACAGAAAAAAAAACCTTCCCAAGGCTGAGCTCCAAACTCTCTCTCTTTCTCTCCCTCCCTCTCTCCCTCACTTTCATGACAGAATCTAAAGCAGCAGCCATGGGGCTATAAGTTTAAGAGCTAACCCCAAAACCCACTTGATGTAGGGAAAAAAAAAACATTTGGCTGCAGTTTAGGTTCTTTTTCAGTCTCCGTGCTCTATTCAGGGCTGTCCTCATAGCAGGACACAAAAGACAAGAGCTGCCAGGCTGAGCTTCTCATAGGAGATGTGGGTGGGAGGGCGGGAAAAAGAGAGAAGACAAGGCCAGCTGGGAAAGGCCACTCAGCCAAGTATAGTCAAATGTACTGTAGTGACATCAGTAGAAACACACTGCCCTCATGAGTTCTGTCTCTGGCCAACACAGGGTCATATCTAACAGAACAGAAAGATGGATGCTTTCTTATGTATTATGTGTTGAGACCTGCAAGTTGCTACTTCACATATTCTGGAGGCCAAAACATCCTATTTTTGTACAGTATGCCTACAAGCTCCTACTGCTGCCTTGCAAAGGTCAACTAGCTCTGTGTCGTTTGCTAAGGTCATATGGTCATTTTCCCACCAATCAGAGACTCACAAGTTTCTAATATTACTTTCTTATTCAATCTTAAGGCCTGCTAGTTAGACAATCCTAAGGTATCCGCTCATATCTATGTGGTCCAGAAGCCTCTACCTCTGTAACCCTAAAAGCAACCAGCTCCTGCTTTACTGAATTCGACCTGCGTCTACTCTATACAAACTATTTCTACTATCCTAAAGTCAACAAGTTCCTAATTCTACCAACCTGAAGCACATCAACTTCTACTCCTGCATCTCTGAGGTCCACACCACCTTCTCGAGGAATCCCGAGGTCCACCAACTCCTACACCTGCCATCCTGATCCACAAACATCTACTTCTGCAATCGTGAAGGTCAGAAACTCCTACTTCTGCCATCCTGATCCACAAACATCTACTTTTGCAATCACAAGCATCACAAACTCCTACTTTTGCCATCCTGACCCACAAAGATCTACTTCTGCAATTCTATGGGGCAGAAACTCCTACTCCTGCCATCCTGCCAACCACAAGCTACTACTCTTGCTATCATGTCCCTCAAGCTGTTAACTTTATCACCCTGAGATCCACAGTCTCCTAGTTCTGCTATACTAAGGTCTACTAGTTGTGTGTTTGGCTATCATTAGGTGAATCACATCCTACTCATGTCATCCTGAGGTACACACCACCTACTCCTGCGATCTAAAAATCCACACCACCTTCTACCCCTGCCAACCTAAGACCCACCAGCATCTATTCTTGCCAGCCTAAGATCTACAAGCTGACCAATCTGAGGTGAATAAGTTTCTACCCCTGCCACCTTGAGGTCTACACCACCTACTCCTGTGAACCTGAAGCCAGAAAAGCTTCTTGTTATTTTAAGATCCTATACTTGACAAAAGCCCACAACCTCGAAGTACTAAATACAATCTTCAACCTCCGCTACTGCACTGACTCCTGTCATTTTTCGTCATTTCCAGACCATATTAAGCACTACAAGCTTAGATTTTCCATCCTGAGGCTCAAAAGTGCTTCATCCTGCCACCTCAAGCTACTAGGTACAGCACCACACATGTATACCTTCACACTGTCGGCTGTGACGGCGTGTACAGAAAGTTCAACGTTGTCATTTTAACTTGTGTTCAGTGGGATAACTGCACCCTATGCGAGCACATGCCCACAATTTCACACAAAACCACTCTTTTTATTCTTGGTAATGAAATACACAGTGAAGCCTTTCATCCTCTTAAATCTCTTCTTTCCTCACACCTCGTTAAATCTGTCTCTCTCCAATATGAACAAAGATTCAGACAAGCCCCTATGATGGCTTTACAAGATAACACACACTCTAACACACACACACACACACACACACACACACACATAACCTCTCTATCTTACTCCATCTGACTCATGTGGCTATATGAAGCCAATAAAACCAGGCTTATAAAAAGAAGAGATAAAAAGAACAGCAGTGGTTCTTGCCAGAGTCTCTAGTTTTATTTCTCGTCAACTCTTTGTCTGTACTTCTTCAGAACGAAGACTTCTTCTCCAACCTTTCTCTCCTGGAGCCTGTATGGCTAACTACAGAAACAGAGACCAAATTGTTTACATAGAAACTGACAGTAAGGTCTTCAGGACAAATTTGAGACAACCATAAACAGCATCAGCACCCCATACTACCCAACCACTGCATGCAGAGCCGGTCCTATTGCGATAAAATGGGAGTGTTGTGTCAGGAAGGGCATCAGGCGTACTGTAAAACCTGTGAACAAAAACAGCTGTGTGTCCATAAGAAAACCATTTCTTAGTGAGTCTAAGGGAGCTCAGGGAGCATAAAGAAAGAACAAGGTAAAAACATCATGTGACCTGATGATTCTAGATTAACTCTATTCCAGAGTGATGGGCGTGTCAGGGTAAGAAGGGAAGCGCATGAAGCGATGCTCCCATCATGCATAGTGTC
>JAOTRS010000036.1:33795850-33809570 GCA_028565755.1 Dinotopterus cunningtoni
TTTCAGTTTATTTTCTAGTGAAACACTTGAAGGTTTAAAATTAGATAGAGTTTTTAGTTTGCAAATGAAATTTTTAAAACAAACATTAAAGCTATTTTTCAAAAGGTGGAAAATTCGATTTTGAATTTTAGAAGGTTTTTTTAATGCATCTTTTGAAATGATAAAAGTGATTCACTTTGAATTTTAAATAAAAAAAATACCTTTTTATATCTGCTTAAAACCGAAATTTCCAAATCTTAATTAATTTCAACTTTAGTGATCTGAATTAAATTTTAAATCTGACAAGTCATCATTGTCGTAACTAAATTCAAGTTCAGTTTTTTTTTCACACGAACCTCCAAATTAAGTTCAAACTACATAATTATTCAACTATTAGTTCCTGTTGTCACAAAATCAGTTCATGAGGCTGCGAATAGCTGGATTTCATTACATTTTATTCAAATCAAGCTAAAAATGGTTTTAGAAGCTAACCGAGCCACTAACTGTAGTTTTAAACTTCTTAAGTTTGATTCGAATTTTCTTCTTAAATTTTTCTGAGACCGTTTTGTCATCGTACCTTGGATCTCCTTCCTCCTTGTTTCTTTTACGTTTCTCAGTTAGTAGCAGTGTGCTTTAGTGCTGCAGAAGAATTTCATGCATTATTAAATAATGGAAAAGAAAAACATCCTGCAGTAGCCTGGCATCGACTTTCACAACCAGGTGCTCAAACTTTGTGCAAAAATAATTTTCAGTCATACGGGTGACGCTCTTTTTTTCCTAATAACTGACTAAACTGCTAAATTTATACAAACGATTGTATGGTGTGTACGCCCTCTGAGAGGTCATGATGGGTGATGGATTCTTAATTTAGCCTAATTTAGCCTCATAAAACAGACAAAATGAACGGTAATCTAATCTAATCTAATCTTATGTGATTGCTGATGCTCATTCTATTGTCGTGAAAAATACAAGCCTTCTAAATAACAACATACTGTAAAAGCCAAATCCACACAAATGCTACATTTCCTACAATTTTAACATTAACGACGCGACACAATACGGCCATGTTTACACAAATGAAACCGCAAGACACTCAGGAACAGGAATGATTATATATACAGTGTATACGAACTCGATGAATACATCTAGTTTTGGTTCTATCACATAAAAATAAAAAAATCTGCCTTTTTTTCCCCTTTACATTGAACCTGAAAGAATAGGCACTCCAGCATGTCTGGAAGTCTGAGAAATTCTCACAGTATACAGTAAATGTGTTTGCTATGAAATAAACCTGTTTATGTGAAACAGAAAGGGCTGGGAGCAAGTTCGTCTTGAAAAGCAACCCGTCACATGAAGAAAGCATCTCTAGACAAAACATCGCTGGTTCTCTCTCATTCCTGATTTTAAGGTTATGGATAAAACGTCTCTCAGGTTACAGGATGATGTATCCAGTCAAACAGTGTTATAAATATTTCTCTTAAATACTTTAAATAACATATGGGTTACAGTTGAGTGCAAAGGTTCGCCAAAATACGACAAACGTCATTTTACTATCATGTTACAAAAAAGAAATCACATTTTCCCTGCTATGTATAGCCCTGTTTGGACAGGATTCAATTCACGATGGGAATCTGGAGTAATTCTACACTCTCCATGTGATATTCTGTGACCTTTTTTTTTGTTTTTAATCTCAGTCTTTTCCTCAGTGAAACTTGAGAAAATAACAGACAAAACCTCCTACACTGCAAAACAAATTAAATGATAAAAATAAATACTAATATTAATAAATTAAATTAAGTAAACATTTGCAAGTAAAAATAGCTTGAATCTAGTAAAATTTATATAAATAGACATTATTAAATACACATTATTAGATTATTAAACCAAATATAAAAATATTAAACCCATATTTTACATTATTTAAGCATTATAATAATTTTACATATAATTTAACTTATTCTAACCATTCATCTATAAAAAAAAAAAAAAAAAGCTTACAGTAAGAAACAACATATAAATTTGACTAGATTCATGATGTTTCCTCTGGTGAAAAGGTCATTATATTCCAGCGTATTCTACGCATTTCTTTTTAACCAACTCGAATAACTTTTTTTTCCTGTCCAGCTACACATCTTTGTGACTTTTTTTCGAAAACTTTTTCTCACCACACCTACTGTACATTAGTCATAGTATCTTTTTCTCTTGACGACGTCCTTGCTTTGGGCTGTTTAACTCTCTCCACGCTGCCTACATCGCACGTTACTCTATTAGCCCGAGAAAGAAAACATAATCGATCAAAAGGATGAATCTTTGAAGGCTGATTGACAAGACGGTTACGATATAAATACCGATAGAAACCACTTTATATTCACACTCGACAAAACTTAAACAAATGAAACCTGATCGAATTTCTTTCTGAACGATTTTTTTTTTTAAACGTTATAACTGACGTGACGTGAGAAAAAAAACGTCAAACTAATCCCGTCCAAACAGGGCTCGTTATGTAACACGATCAGATGGGACACATTTCCTTATTGATCGCAAAACTTCACTTTCTGATTTTTGCTGGTATGTCTTTTTAGCCTTGTTTTAGTTTTTAAACTTTAAACTTATTTTGTATTGATGACTTTTCCTCCTCTCGCCAAAAGTGGGTGAAAACTTTTGCACTCAAATGCATATAGCTATAAAAGCTGTGTTATAAATACATTATAACAAATGATGCACTTTTTGTACTGATTTTAGATGATGAAAATCATACAAATTGTTTTTTTTAATCGAAGCAAATTTTCAGAATTTGAATCAATTTTATAAAGTTACTTTTTTTATGTTTATGGCTACAGTTCCACATCTAATGGTAAAATCCTTACACAAATAACATCCTTGACATCATTAGGTTAAATAATCCCAGGCTCACATATGTACCATTATATCTACCGTTTGTTTTTAGAATTAACTTCAAATAATTAATTTTATGTTCAAATAGCTACAATAATGCCATATGCATGTAAGCATTTAAGTTAAAATTTGCACAAGAAGTCAATAACTGGGCCAGGCCTGTAACTGTGTGATGATTTCAGGAGGATTCTACGTAGTTCTCATTTACTGAGCTTCCGCTTGCTTTTAGTCTTCTGACTCTCATATGAAAAAAGGGAGAGGAGCAAAAACGTAGAAAGCAAATACATCCTGGCTCGCTGCTCAAGTGCATTTACAATGAATGGAAAAATCTATCCACATTCGATTTTCCCCTCAGACCTTTCCTTACCTCCAGCCTGCCTTGTGATGAAATGGAAACTTCAGGACAGGTAGTGGAGCGTGGAGATAAAATTTTCATTCGTCAGTCATCAGGTCTAGTAATCAGTCCAGGATTTAGTCAAATGACTTTGAAGGTCATGTGATATAATCTCGAAGACGGTCCTTTCCTCACGTACGGAGACGCAGCTTCAGTAAAAGATGTCCCCTTGTTCCTTTTGACTCATTATAGCCAGACTTCTCGCCAGGCTTGTTGGAGCGAATCCCTTAGCTGTCGCGTTCTCGTCAGATTAATGTTCCTAGCCCTTTCTGAACGTCTGCATCATCAGCATGTGAGTACACTCAGCTATATTACAAGCACTGATGTACAGATATCCTGACTTGCTCTACGTAAAATGGACAGAGGCTCTGAACAGGTTTCAAGCTTTGGACCATGGAAGAGAACGACTCTACACACGCTGCACACGGATAAAACATGTCGCAAGGCCTAAGAGCCACATCGGCTTTCACAATGACGGAGCACTTCGCCGAAAAATAAAAAGCAGGAAGTTATTATTCAACACAGAAGTCATTCTGTGAAACGGAATGGCAGTCTGTGAGATACGTCAAATACCTTGGCTGTGTCTAGACTTTGTATACGTTTACGTGCAAAAGTTTACATACCCCTGCTCGAGGATGATGAAACTAATAAGGCGTTTAACACATGTCAGGTTTTTATGAGGTCAACAAGTGTAAGCTTAGCAGATTTATATATACACATGTATCAGCCATGAGAGTTGTTCACATCACATCTCTCTCAACTGTTTATTTTGGATCTTTTATAATCTCCCACTGACTGTAACACTGTAACCCGACCACTTGCAGAAATCCCTTAGGACTCCCTGAGTCCTGTTATTTTAACATTTCCTGCCTTGAATAAAAAGTAAAATTTTGTCATGTTCATTTTTGTTTTCAGACAGTCATTCATTAAACTCTTTAAATGTGTGGCCTACATTCATTAGAGCGTGCTAAAGGCAATACAGGGCTTACGACTAAAGATAACCACACGTTAGGCTTAAGCTGGGTTTGTGCATGGTTTCAGAGCATGTAGATGATGGTGTAGCACTGAGACCAAAGGCAGGCGATAACAAAGTGCGCGTGGGCGCTGCTATGACTGATGCTTGACTAAAAGGAGGACTGATGCAAAATTCGTGGGACAGCTACAAATATGCTTAAGAAAAGTAAACAAGTAAACAAAGCATGCACAGAACACGAAAAAATATCCTTATCGTCTCAAGATTGTTGCACGAGCCTGGATCGTGCTCATTCATGACATTATTGAAGCTTTGTTTTCTCAGCTCACAGGACTTGGGTAAGAGGATTGATTGTATTGTATTGTAATATCTGACATGCACGGGTTAGAGATTAGATTGGGACGACGATCTTAAACGACGCACAGTGTACAGCCGGCTTTAGTCTCAGTTAACATTTCATTCATCTATTTAATTTAACTAATTGCCAGCTATTCAACAGGGGATGCAAACTTTTGCACTCAACCGTAAGATGATGCATTATAAACCTATGACTCCTGTATATGATATTACATTATATCTACTGACCATCAGTGTGAGGTGTTCAGGATGGAGCCTGCCAGATTGTGTAATCTGATTTAATGAGATTAGAGTCTGGGGGAAGTCTGATCTAAGAGATAACGCGCAGCACTTTAATTAGGACACATCATCTAAAGGAGGAGGAGGAGATTCCACGTGGGATTCAAGCTACAGGCTCTGCAGGTCATACTACTAATCATCATCATCATCATCATCATCATCACTATTGTCTCTCTCACGCACACACACACACACACACACACACACACAGATAGTGGTTCTAGATGAAGTGGATCCAGCCGTTATCCCATTCGCGCGGAGGCGAGATTTTGAACCGGTGGCGTCGCACCCTGTAGTTCTTGCCGTCGTGGTTGTCCCAGTACTCGTCGGGGCCGACGCGGTAGCGGACGGCGAACTGCAGGCTGCCGCTGCTCTCGAGGAACGCCGGCGTCACGATCTTGAACTGGAAGCGGTCGGAGCCGCCGTCGCTCGAGTTCGGCACGTACGACGCGGGCACGTCGACGAACGTGAGCCAGTTGTTGAGCGTGTACCTCAGCGTCACGTGCTTCTCGAACGCCAGGTTCAACACCCGCACGACGCCCGAGATGCTGAACTCGTCCGTCTCCACGGACTCCAGGAGCACCTTGGAGCTCTTCAGGCGCTCCCGGAAGTCGGGCTGCGCGCCGGGGCAGGTGAACTGGGTCTCCACGAAGGTGGACTGCGTGTATCCGTTGTGCGCGTGCTGCTCGAAGTTGTTGAGGTGGAGCGCGCGGGCCTTCTTGAACTTGTCCAGGACGCGGTCGGGCGTCTCGGGCACGTCGGTGTCGTCGAAGTGGCGCACGGAGATGAGCTCCAGGCCGAGCGAGTCGGCGAAGCGCACTTTCTTCTGGCTGGACGGGCTGCAGATGCGCGCCACCTCCAGCTTCGCCCTCTCCGCGGAGCTCGGTAGGGACTTGCAGCGGCGGCGCTGGCCGGGACTCGGCGGCGGCTTCGGCAGGGATTCGCGTCCTCTCGGCCGCTCGTCCACGACGCGCATCTCCAAGGGTTCGCGCTCGCCGGTCACCTCCGCCTCCTCTTCCTCCTCTTCCTCGCCTTCCGTCTTATCGCCGTCGTCCATCTTCTGGTTTGCGGTCAAGCTCCCGAACAAGCCGGCGATGCAGCTGTAATTTCTCGGAAGGCAGTTTTTCGGAGGCAGCATGACCACGACTTCACCAGTCGTTTCGGTTTCCATAAAAAAAAAAAAAAAACCAAAAAAAAAAAAAGGATTAAACTCCTGAGGTGTAAAACCTTCCCGGTCAGCAAAAATGATGAGACGAGATGAGACGTGCGGCTCAGGTGACACTTACTGCGTGCACTGCCGTGCGCGCGCCTGCGCCTGTGCGTTCCCCGTGTGCGCGGTTGAGTCTCCTTCCTTACATGTCCTTCCCGGTGCGCGTTTCTGCGCGCTTTCTTTCCCAAAAGGAAATCTCCTTCAAACACCAAAGCGCGCAGCAGCTACACAGGCTGCACACACACACACACACATACACTGATCTACGCAGAGCATTGCGGAAGAGATGATGATTTACCCCCCCCCACCTCCCCACACACACATACACACACCTCCTCGGGTAGAACAGCGCCTGCGCGCGGTGACGTCGCCACCCAAACACTATAGATAAAACTAATCAGGAAGGTAGGGGTAGGTGCACGAGCCAAACCGACCGGGGTGAGTAGGGGGACCTTTAAAGGAAAACTAGAGCACGCGCGCAATGTAAAAAAAATAATAATAATCCAATGTATCCATTTGTGCAAACTTTATTAATATTAATGGGATTTTTTTTCTTTTTGTAATTAGGACAATCCAGAGTATAAGGAAGTCAAAGCATGGTGACAACTATATAGTTTATTGTCAATAACAATAAAAAACAACAACAACAAAGGGATGGCATAAGAGAGACACGAATTGAAAGTGAACACACACACACACACACACACACACATCATCGTGTGCACTTGCGGCTCCGAAGCCGCGCCTCCACTTTGCCGTCGTTTTCCGCTGCGTCACTGCGTCGTGACGCGTGCACGCAGGCCACCCTCGCATGGTGATCGCCATGGCAACCGCACGTAATGCCGACTCGCGCCACAAACACGCCGAGATCAATAGACTTCATCGCTCGTTCCACGACCCGCGCGGACTCTCCCTCCAGGCGCACGAGCACCACGCGCTTCAGCCAGATGTAACCACGTATCAGGTTATTATAAAAATAATAATATTAATAATAATTATAACATTCCCTTTCTCCGTCCTCTTTTTAAGAAACCTATCACAGCTCACTCACTCACTCACTCACACACACACTAACTTGTCTTACCCTGCATGATGACGTCAAAGGGAATGGAATGACGTGTCTCCCCACACACACACCACAGGAGGAGTTTCAGGATCAGTCCCATTGTCAGGACGCGCCAGGATGCATGGATGATGCAGAGTTTGGAGAAGCCGGACTGCGGTGCACCTTTGTGCAAGCTTTCAGGAGGAGGACGCGTGGAAGAGCTGCTGCTGAACATTAGCGAGGAAAGCTCGGTGAAGGAGCAGGAACCTTATGAGATTCTCAACCAAACAGGCTGGGATGAAGCTGTGAGTACTGTGAGATAAGATAAATAACGCACCCATGAGACATGAGACGCACCTGCGCCTCTGCACCTTTTGCATGCATTTCTGATAAAGACAATCAAACAGGAATAAAGTAGGACTTCTGCGCAATCCAAAGTCCCGCTTTGACTTGAACGCCCCTCGTTATGGCTAACATGATTTTTTTTTAATTATTATTATTGACTGGACTACACAATTTAAATGATATAGAGATATAATCCTAAATAAACCATGACGGATTACCTGGAACATCAACTTTATAACAGCAAGTTTATAACACAAAATGTCCCACAGCTGAGAAATACAGTCCGGAGGTATTCTCTAGAATGACAACACACTTTTTCACCAGTGTGTTCCATTAATTAAACCCTGAGGAATGAGAAAAGGAGAAATAAATGTAAATAATACTTGCAGTGGGTCGTTTTTAAGATTAATAAGCATAACTGGATCTGTTAATCAGTCAGTCGACTTACAGCTCTTATAGGATATGGACATTTTTTTCTGATTAACTGGAATTTCAAGAATAATGTTTCCTATTTATCACAAAAGGGCGCCATCACCTAGACACTAACACTTGGCCGTATTTATGATTTGTGTTATAAACAAACATGTTGAGTTGACGCTCCAAATAGTCTGTCATGTTTTATTTAAGATGATATCTGCATATTATTTTCCTTGTGTAGTCCAGGAGAAAAAAAAACCCTTCATGTTGGCAATTACATGGGTTGTTCAAGTCAAACAGGGACTTTTGATTGCGCAGAATGACAGAACACAGTTGTGAGAGTAAAATATAATCCTACACTAATGCTACACTAATGCATTTATCCCAGTGTTTCACTAGTGTTTGGATAGAAAGTTTTCTCAGAATGCTGGAGTCATGATGAAACGCTGGCTTCCCAGGAACTCCTTTAATAACCCAATGGCAAACTCCCACCCGTGTACCTGTAATGTGCAGTTGGTGCTGGTGAATGATTGTGTGTACACTGTTCTGCTCATGACTGGATATTTCAATTCTATTTTATTACTTGTACATAGTGTAAATTTTACAGCTAAAAGTTTTCCATATTTGTATAATTTTTCTTATTATATTCTTATATTTTATATTTTTTAATTAAATATTTTCATACTCCATTTTTCTTTTTTTGTTATTATATTCTTATTTGATATTCTTATTTGAATACTCTATTTTCTTTCTTAATTTTTAGTTCATGGGCGTTTGTAAAAGCATTTCACTGCATATCATACTGTGTATGACAAATATATGAACTTCCACAAGTGGGTGAATTTCCACAAGTGGGTGACGACTTATTGATCGATTTTCAATGATCAGGTGTTTCACTCTCTGAACGTTCACAGGAACGACTGCAGTGTGTTTCGAGCCACCTCGGCCGGGGGCGTCATTCCCGGACGTACAGCCTTCTTTAAAACATTTGCACCGTTTAAATGTTTTAGTGAGGTCAAGAGTCTCAACACCGTACTGTGGTCAAAGTCTTCTGTAAATGTCAATCTTTTTTTTGCGCCTTCATTCATGAGAAATTTCATGACCAGTCCCGGTTTGACTTGAACACCCCTTGTAGAACAATGTAACACTGACTGACATATTTCGGATGTTATCCTAATTAGTGACCCTCATGACTGACCCATTGGAAAGCTAATTATTGTTTTTCTTTAAGAAGCACCACTTGATGTGTAAATGTGTAATACAGGTATGATACTGATATAAAAAAAAGAAATCACACACTGGGTGTGTTTTATGTCCACAGATCCAAGGGTGGGGCAGGTGCTCTCCTTTTTCCTGCCTGTTTATAGCACAACAAAGGAGCAAGAAGCACAAACAGGAGATCTCAACCTCCCATTGTGTTCTTTGCACCGATTTGAAGGACCTAAAGCTCTCGGACCTCAACCCTCCCCCCAGCCGAGCTCCCTACGAGAAATCCGTAGAGCATCTGAGAATCAACGTTCCCTTATCTCCGGAACACCTCAACAGAATCCCGAGCGCTGTTACTTCTACCTCATCCTCAGAAGATGACCTGTTAGAGGATTTCACGCTTAAGACGAGGAACGTGAAGAAAGGCTTGCTTGGAAATAAATGGCTGTTTGGGACTGAACAATACGTACCTGACCGGATTCTACCTCACCCACATCAACCGGATGCTCTGTGCCCATGTATGAAGGATAGGAATGCTGGGAAAGTGTCACTGCTTAGTCGAGTTATGTTCCTGCCACCAGTAAAAGTGCCAACAAATCCAAAGAGCTCAAACGGTTTAAAGGGCAGGGATGACGGCACGACAAGAACAGTTATGGTTAGCGAGAAATGTGATAGCGATCCGGAAAAGGGAGCGGCCGTTTCTTATTACAGCCAAACTGCAGGCACCACACAGGGGATGATCACGTCCATGCAAGGATCAACGCAGTACCAGAATCACCTCCTATCTGCTTTAAACGTCTCGAGAAAGTATCAGCCCGAGACTCAGCCCGGTGCCACCCAGTCGCTCCCAGAACGAAATCTCAGGCAGGAAGAGCTGATCAGGTCACCTGTAAGGCACAACTCGGCGCTCAGATCGCTGTTAGCCGCCAAAAATAAAATTCTGAGAAAGGAAGAACCTGAGCTTCCGATGCTGCTGGGCACCAAGGTCCAGATACCAGTGTCCACTCAGAGACTACTGTAGCTGCTCGTTCTATCTCTCTCTCTTTCTCTCTCTCGTCCAGTTGACATTAAAGATGACTATCTGCTGAAAAGAGGCTGTATATTCCTTATACATATTATTTAACTTTTCAGGTATAACGTGTTGAGTTTTACAGATGGGGAAAAAAAAGGGAAAAAAAAGTTGTACATTAAGTAATAAAAGAAACATCCAGAGTAGTGCTATTATAAGAAAACTGAAAACACTTCCACATCATATCCTGAAGTGTTTTATTCCTTTTATACCTCCTCAATTTGCCAAAGCATATTTATTTATTTTCTGTATGTTTTTAGGTTCATCTAACACTGTGGTCAGTCCACGAAACACACTTGTTCCTGTCATCACTCGTGTTACAGACGCTACGGTATAAACAGTCGTTCCCGTCATCCGTTTCTAATTTTAACAACACAGGTTTGCATGTTTCCGAGAAGCCTAAAAGTCATCTCTCCTTAAGATGTCGATTCACCCAAAGATAAGAACGTACAAGTGGCGTTCGAGTCAAAGCGGAACTTGATAGTACAGAATAACAGAACACAGTTATGAGACTTAAAAACTTCCTGTATTTCTCTATATAATCCCCTGCTACACTAATGCACTTATCACAGTGTTTCACTAGTGCTTGGACACCATCAAGGTAGAAAGTTTAATCGGACTGCTTGCTTCGGGTCTTAAATGCCGGCCTCCCAGGAACTCCTTTAGAGGCCCAAACATGTGGAAATGTCCCGGAGGGAGGTCAGGACTGTATGGGGGGGCGTGGCGATAATTACAGCCAAGATCCAGTAATGTGCAAGTGGTGTTGGTGAATGATCGCGTGTACAGTTCACACGGCAGTGAGCTCCGAGCCACCCCGGCCGAGATCATCATTCACGGTTGTACAGCGGCTAAGAGTCTCATCACCGCACTGTGTTCGAAGTCTTAAATTGTTTGAAGTCTTCTGTAAATTTCAATCACTTTCATTCACCAAATGTCCTTTCACAAAAGTCCCGGTTTGACTTGAACACCCCTCGTATTATGAGCTCATTAGTGTAAGCTTTTTAAAAAATGTTATCCTCAGAGCTGCTGTAATAAACGAACACCCTCCTGACTAGTTATCAATAATTTAGCTTATTAATAATGAAACTAACGGTTTTAAAACCGTGTACTTTTAAAACCTTAGCTGAAAGTGACTTTCTTTTCCTTTTTTTTTTGCTATTAGTTATGTATTTTTATCAATAGTGGTTTAACTTTTAACCGCTCTCAATGAACTGTGTGAGAGTTTAAGTCTTAAATGAAGCTTGGACTAACCAAATGTTTACCGTCTTACGTCATCATTTGCCTCAGTGAGGCCGTTTTCTGTGTATAGAAACGTTATAGAGCTTTTCACTAGAGATCTATGAGATGTGATCCTCTTGTACGCTGGCTGTGCTGATGAAACTGTTCCTGAGGTTTTGAGTTTTTTATAAATACAGCGTTCTGTAAACCATTCGTTCAGAGTGACTTGTGAGTGTGTTGGCTGTACAGCAAGGCATCATTCACTCCAAGAATATCTCGTTATCTCATTGTAGTTGTTGTCGAGTGCCGTGGAAAAATCACTCATTCACCACTCACTCATCTGAATTATTAACGCTGCAGTTATCGAGGCTGGAGGATTTCACGCTTAAGTCACTGCATTCTCGTTTTAAATTCAGAGATACAGACAACAACGCTCAGAAATTAGTGAAGGTAGAAAAGTTTAATTTGGGGTTGGATATAAAATAAAATAAAAAATAAGCTGTGGAAAATCTGAGAACACCATAAAGAGACTTTCTAGATTTTTGCATAAACATGAACTAAAACTTCAGATTTTTACTTCAGAGTCCTAAAAGTAGATAAAAAGAATCCAAATGAAAACAAATGAAACGAACACAAAACAAAAAAACAACAACATTATACTGCAGAATATTTCGGTTATTTATTAACTGATGAGATACTGAGATGATCCGATGAGTGTGTGTGTGTGTGTGTGTGTGTGTGTGTGAGAGTGTTTGAGTGAATGTGCAAGTAAGTAAGTGTGAGTGAATGAGTGTGTGTGTGTGTGAGTGAATGAATGAGTAAGTGTGTGAGTAAGTAAGCGCGTGCAAGTGTGTGTGTGTGTGTGTGAGTGAGAGCCCTGGTTTATTTAAAGAACTGAAATCTGCCTCAGCCTGCTTTCTGTTCCACAGTGTGTTCTGCGCAGCACTCCTTCATGTCTTATAAAGGAACTTCCCTCAATAAAATTCCTCCCTTCGGAACATCATGTGATGTCATCAGTACGGACTTTGCTTCCTTCATGCGTTACCATGGTAACGTACAGTAAACACCTCGGGTACACGCTGCTGCTACTGTGAAAATGTTACATATTTGAAATGAAAATAAATAAATAAATAAATATAAAAAAAACAACAACTGTTTTTTTATTTCTTCACAAAACGTACACTACTGAAATGTATATTACTTGTGATTAAATGTGATTTTATTAATTTACCAGATGGACGTTGTCATTCCTAAATAATTTCTTGAACTTCACGATCGATCCAGATTGGTGTACATCGTCAGTGTAACTGGTGTTACCCGGCCCAGGCGCCAACTCTCAGGCAGTGCCACTTAGGATGTGATGCTGCCCTGAAAGTTCACTTCTACTGTATGTGAAGTACCAAGGACGCCGGTTTTCAAATACAATAACCTTATGTGGTCTGAGATTTACATTAACGCTCCATTTGGGAACACTGAGACAAGAACTACTTATGAGCCACATTATCAGTAACATCTTAATGCACTGCTTCATCGCATCAACATATGTCTTGATTTGGGGAGTGAAGCACTCGGAAGGGCCGCAATGGGGCGGAATACGTGCTCATCCACAACTTGTACGGTTTTATTTGTAAATTATTTTAAACTATTTTTCTCTCTCTCTTCTTTCACATAATATATTCCTAATTTAATCCATTTCAGTTCACAATGCTCAAGTGATTAAAACATACAGTGAGGCAAGAAAGTATTTAGTCAGCCACCAATTGTGCAAGTTCTCCCACTTAAAAAGATGAGAGAGGCCTGTAATTTTTTATCATAGGTATACCTCAACTAGATAGACAAAATAAGAAAAAAAAAATCCAAAAAATCACATTGTAGGATTTTTAAAGAATTTATTTTAATATGGTGGAAAATAAGTATTTGGTCAATAAGAAAATTTCATCTCAATACTTTGTTATACGTATTCCCTTTGTTGGCAATGACAGAAGTCAAATGTTTTCTGTAAGTCTTCA
This sequence comes from Dinotopterus cunningtoni, assembly GCA_028565755.1. NCBI lineage: Eukaryota > Metazoa > Chordata > Actinopteri > Siluriformes > Clariidae > Dinotopterus > Dinotopterus cunningtoni. The sequence continues at coordinate 33,809,247 of JAOTRS010000036.1, forward strand.
CAAGGTTTTCACAGACTGTTGCTGGTATTCCTCCATGCAGATCTCCTCTAGAGCAGTGATGTTTTGGGGCTGACTTCAGACAGGCCTGGACATGTACTTGCTGTATTTGAGTCCCTGGCGGTGCAGTGTGTTACTGATGGTAGCCTTTGTTACTTTGGTCCCAGCTCTCTGCATGTCATTCACTAGGTCCCCCGTGTGGTTCTGGGATTTTTGCTCACAGTTCTTGTGATTTTTTTGACTCCACGGGGTGAGATCTTGCGTGGAGTCCCAGATCGAGGGAGATTATCAGTGGTCTTGTATGTCTTCCATTTTCTAATAATTGCT
>JAOTRS010000036.1:33809670-33820101 GCA_028565755.1 Dinotopterus cunningtoni
TAAGTATTTGGTCAATAACAAAATTTCATCCCAATACTTTGTTATATACCCTTTGGCTGACTAAATACTATTTTGCCCCACTGTAAAATTATCCGTTTTCCTCAAAAGATTAAATGGAATTAAGGACCAACACTGCGACAGAGGGGTGAATGTAGTGTTCCGTGGAAACACATAAAAACACATGCTTAAGGCCCTCCATTGTTTGCAGTTTAGAGCTGGTTACCCAGCAACTGAAGAAGAGCCTCCTGACAGCAGCTGCTGGCCAACACTCCTCCACCTCGAAGAAACAAACGTTTAAGAGCAATAACTGTTATATGTAAGAGCTGTCTGCAATTCTTACCTTTTAATCGTGTGAACTCATTCTCCTCTCAGCCGCAGTCACACCATCTCTGTTTGCACCAGGGCATGCGTGATCTAATTAAAGCATGCATCCAAGTGAAAAAAAAAACAAAACGTTTTTAATCGTGTGTATTCTCAGTTCTACAGTTAGCTGCTTTTTGTTCAGTCCAATCAACACTAAATTCCTAAACTGTTAATGCAGTGCATATTTAAACCCCTTTGAATTAAAGCTTCACTTCAAATCCATTGTGATGTTGGGGCGAGAATACACAAATGATGTCCTTGTTCGAATACTTCTCTACCTGACGGTCTAAGCTTTTGTTGCAGTTCCTGTTTATAGCATATCTGCGGCATTTACATTGTGTGTGTGGTAATGCTCTTACTTTCACTATTGAACAGTTTTAATCTGGTTTCTACCTTTGATTTTTTTTTCCCCATGCAACTTCAAGTGTTTGTCTTGTTTTCAACCCAGTTCTAGTCATTTTAAAATCTCCTTAGTTGTTTTTTTGCTCGACGCAAAGCACATCGGGTTGTAATTAAGCACAGACCAGACAGACTTTTTCCACAAGATTTTCACTTGCAAAACGAGGAGCATGCAGCTGAGACGCTCACCCGTGACGAGGTTGCTGACACAACTTATATAATAAAACATTATCAGGAGGGGATGATAGGATTCACACGAACACTTGCTCATTTTCTTTATCTGAACTCATGAGCCAACACGGTCACGTTTACTCACTGAATGTTACTAAAGATGGGGGGGAAAATTCAGTCAGGTATGAATCGCATTATTTAATAATTTTTTGTGATGATTTGATTGACGTATCACCACACTGACCCCAAAATCCATAAAAAAAAAATAAACTTTTCTAATTATAATGGAGATGAACCGGTTGATTCCCAGTGACCAGGACCAGAACCAGACGTTTTTTTTTTGTTTTTTTTTTGACCGCTGATGAGAAACACATTTGTATGGCGTCCAACTGATCTGCCTTTTTCTCCAAACCCTCTCATTATACACGCTTACACACCTTGGTCTCAAAACAAACACCACGAGCGCTAATTAGTCATAAGTCATAGTGTGCTCGCATCCACTCAACCCGCGCGCTCACTGTCGAGTTGAGTTGAGACTTTGGAGGTGTTTGAGGCGGTAAAACGTCACAGTTTCCTTATGATCCTCCAGGTGGCGCAATCTAAATTATTCACACATTTTCATCACCTGTGGTAGGAATGAATTATTTGTTGAGTGTTTAAAAATAATAATTCTGGCAGATGAGAGAGATATGTGCTGATCAGTAACAATTTAGCTTTTTTTGTTTAAATTAAGTTGAAGTTAAAATGTTAAACTCTTGTCTTTGAAGTTAGTTTGTATTGTTTAAATGCTGCGCTTGGTTTTTAAGTGAGAAAACTAATGTTATAAGAACCTAATTAAACTTTAAAGTTTAATAATTAAATTTAAAGGTTTAAAATAGTAACAAAATCTGGGGGAAATTGTAATATCGAATTGTAATTCTTATAGAATCGAATCAGCACTTGGGTATCGTGATATCGTATTAGGAGGTGAGTGGTGATTGCGGTGGTGATTCCCATCCCGGTTAATTACACAGTCAGACCATGATAATGTTTTTTTTTTTTTTTTTTGGACAGCATTTTATTTTCGAGCGACCGCTGCAGCCTAGCCTAAACAACAAAACACAAAAAAAAAACAAAAAAAAAAAACACAGGGTTCATTCATCATCATCATGTACATCAAATCCTAAAGAATGCACATGTTAAACTTAAGACACATTTTAATCCATGAACAACAACAAAATCCAACAACTTGAGAGAGTAAAGAAAAAAGAAAGAAAAAAAAGTTACTGAACCCATGACTTGTTCTTGGCACAAACAGGACTGCATGCACGCTCTTGTGAAAAAGCGAGAGTTTATGCTGACAATTTCAAGTAATCTACGGCGGTATGCTTTTGCTCGTATATATGTGTGTGTGTGTGTGTGTAGCGTTCGGAAGTGAATCTCTGCCTTGGCTGAGCGACGAAATGAAAAGAAAACCTTTTGGTTACGATGCGACACAGTGTCACTTACATTCTATTGTTTGCAGAAAACAGTTACGTTCATAAATAAATGTCTCACTAGCAGGCATAGCGTTACGTTGCGCTATAAATACTGAAATACATCGTGCACCATATGGAGTGTCCAGAAAGGGAAAATTTAAGGAACAGAAGAAAGAGGAAAAAAAACCTCTTTGAAATAAATCAGCGATGTTTACCGTAGCGTTACATTGAACGGGTTTGTATTTAAAACTTAAATTAAGGCACCGAAGAACAAAAGCTGATCACGGGACGTGATGTAGTGTTAACGTGACGAAAGGTCTACATTCTGAGAAATGCTCCATGCTTCCTGAACTTGTAATAATATTTCGTTAAAGGTTCCGTCTTCCTGTAAACAGCAGCAATTTGCATGTTAAATCACTCACAGTACAAAATGCAAATCATTGTAATAATAATAGTAAAGCCTAAAGGTCACCCATATCATTTGCGACATGCATGAGTTATATAATGAATAAGTAACGTTAATAATAAAAAAATTTTTTAAAAAAACCTGCCATAACCCTTACGAGCGATACGATACAGCCTGACCAGAAATATCCGCCTGGATCGAAATGAAAAATTAAATAACAGTTACAATTTTTCTGTTTAACGATTAAACACCAACTTAACAAAAGCAACAATGCCTTTATATAAATATACAACTATCATTACAGTGCAGCCAAACAAGAAAATTTCACAAGAAATCAGATTTTTAGATGAACGCACATAACTTTAGACTTTTGCCACACTGTAAATTTACGACTACATAGTAGCACTATCATCATCATCACCAAAAATTATATATTCAGTTCTAACGGTAATAAAACGTAAAAACAACAACAAAAAAAAGAATTTTCTGCAAGAACTGCAAAAAGTACTAAACAGAATGTGCAAAATAAAGGATAAACATATTAAGCAGCAGCCAAATGAAAACGATAAAGTGCAGCTACAAGCCCTATTCAGACCGGGTTAGTTTCTCTGTAGTAACATCTCCACCTGCATCCGTTAAAGCATGATGGACGAGTTTCTCAAAGTCGTTTTTTGAAATTGAACTGGTCTATGAAATTGGTTGATTTGGGTCCTCGTGGTCACATGATCCCGTTCAGTACGCCAAGTTCCGCGAGAGCCCAAAAGCCGATGGGTCCAATGTTCCCCCTGTGCTAAATTCGACGGGGTCTGTTGGGGCAAACCGGTGCAAATCCAAATAAAGGAATTAATTCAGATCGATGTGTAAAAATAAATCCCAACCAAACTGGGCTGCTGAAAGCTCTTTAAGCTTTGAGACTATGTGCTGTGGAATGACTTACGAAGCTGAAGTAAGCTCAACTGTCACAAGCGCCTTGCAAACCGAGCCCTTTATGGTGATGAGGGTTTGAGAGAACTCAAAGAATCTGCTGGCCCGAGCCATCGGCCTCTGGACGTTGACTTCACAACGTTGCCCACGTCACACCCGTTACAGACGGCGGCTAAATGGCTCAGCCGATGGCTTTGTCCGAGTTTTGAAACAAAGACAGGAAATCATCACAAGTTTGGGTTTCCACCGAACTGAAATGAGACTCCACGTTCCAAGCCAGATCTGCTGACAGGAAGTCGTCCATGACTGTCTGCGTCTCGTTGCTGGTTAGAAAAAGGTGGCCCAGGCTGGAGGAGCTGGAGACTGTCTGGGTTTCGGTGCTGCTAAGTCTGATCTGCCCATCATTGGGACAAGACAATGGAAAAGAAGAAGAAGGAGGAGGAGGACCCCTGGTGTCTGTCTGGGTCTCAGTGTCTGAGGACTCGGTGCTCATGTTGAAGCTGGAGTGTCTTAGGATGCTGCCGAAGGAGACGTGACTACTGGGGTCAAGTAGAAAGTTAAGATCCGTTTGAGTCTGTGTGTCGAACATCTCCAGCTCCAGGTCGCTCGTTTGGACCCTGGTGCCGACATCGCTGCTGGCGCCGTCCCCAAGGCCATCGAGCAAAAGGAAGTCGGTTTGCGTCTCAATGTCGAGGAGTGCCAGGGGCGTCTCTGAGGTCAAGCCTCCCAAGGCACTCTCGTCTGTCTGAGTCTGAATGTGAGTCGCGTTGAGGAAGTCCTCAAAGTCAAAGTCGATGCCCGTGTGCTGCTCTTGCACCGCACCTAGGCCGGATCCACAGCCTTGAGCGCCGCTAGCTGCCATGCTGTAAGAAAGGATGTTCTCCAGATCACTGAAAAGGTTCATCGTCTGCGTCTGATTGTCAGCTACCGTGTTTTGGTGTAAAATATCCCTCTGAGCTCCGAAGCACAAGGACGATGCTGTTTTGTCTTCGAAAAATCCTGATTCAGTGCCGATGGGGTCGGGATCTTTGGTGCCAAAAGGTCCACCGTGTTCCGTGGTCTGTGTGGAGACGCTAAGCATATCGGAACTGAAGAGATTTGCACACATTATAGCTTGGTCCATTTGGGTCTTGTTTACGGGGACTGCGAGGGAACGACTTGTCTGAGTTTCCCTCGTTGTGTTACCAGAAGGGAGAGGGATCTGACTGAGAGTTTCAGTTTGTGCTCCGATGGAGGAAGTAGCTTTGGACCTCAAGGGGAACGTCTGAGTTTGCACGCTGACCGGTAGCTGGATCTGCGCGCTCACGCTAATGTCAGTTTGAGAACCAGAGGAAACCGAGGCCTCACTTGTGGAACCAGTATTGCCTCCCTTACTCAGGAATGAGATATCTGTCTGAATGTTGGTTGAGGTGCTTTTACTTTTTGATCCCAAATCGTTAACTGCTTCACTGACTGACACTGAGTGCAGGCTTTCTAGGTTGACCTGGATCCCTGTACTGATGGCATCCAGGTTTGATCTGGAAACGGGCATGGGTTCTTTCAAATTTTTAGTGTTTAACGGAGGTACCACTGCCCCAAGCGACTGAGGCATGAGCTGCAAGCTGCTTACGGACCCTTGTGCGTCCACGGTCAATACAACGGACCTCAAACCGCCGCTCTCTGTTGGCGGGAGGAGGACAGGCAAGTGTGCCAGCTGCATCACAGGGACATTAACCAAAGCCATCTTAGGCATGGGCAGAAGAAGCTTCTGGATATTTTTAGAGCGGATGGGGTTGTTTTGGGGTAAATCTGGAGTGTGAGACGCTCCTTCGGCAGGAATGGCTCCCTCTGTGACATCCGTTTCGAAGGTTTGTCCGTTAGGCTCAAGTTTTGTTGAACTGCGAGATAATTTCTCCATTTTTCTTTTCTTGACAGGCGGATACCTAAAGAAAAAGAAAACGTTTAGATGACCGATACTCTGCGCTACTTTAGAAGCGGATTCAAGATTCAAGCCATAAATGGGAATACCTATGCTCCTTGGGAACCTCGTGACCAGTTCTGTAGATGTGTGACAACAGGGACGTTCGACTCGCGTAGGGACAACCGCACGTACAACTGTACGTCCTTCCACAATCCTCGGTGTGTCTTTTCAAGTCCCATTCTGTGCTGTATCCGTTGCTGCACTTGACGCATTTGTGCTTCTTCTCTGCATGCATCTTCATGAAATGCTAACGGACATTAAAACAAAAAGTACTCCAGGTTCAGCATCATGGTCAAACCCGATAACGTTATGTGCATGCAGGTGACAAGGGTAATTATTTTTTTACTTACTTGCTTAACCAGGGCAAACTGTGAGAACGGCCTGTTGGGTCCCCTCGGACAGCCGTCTATCGGACAACAGTAGAGCTTCTGTGAACCCTTTAAATCCTTCCTTACCGTAGGGTTGACGATACCCTCCTAACAAACAGCAGAAATTATGAAACAGCTAAAGATGGTGCCAGTTACTGATTCACATTTACATCATCATTTGAATTTTTTGCTTTATTGCATGGTCATCCAATTTTTCAACCGAGACCAATAAATGTCATGATGGTATTTGCAAAGATATTCATCGGGTAGGTGTTAAAAAACGAGCATCACATACTGTGACTAAACCATGTTACAAATCCCAACGCTGCTTGGAATGGAAACTGGAGCATGTCTTATGTAACTGAGACTGAAGTTTTGAAAAGAGCTTGTGAAATAAATCAATGCAGGAGTTCAGAGCAGTGGACATCTTGTGCAGGTTGAACGTTTTAATTGGTCTATCGACAGGACTGTAGCAGAAGAGAGTTTCTCTGACTAAACCAGATGAACAAAATAAATATAAATGCCACACCAGGGATGGACAAATCTAAAGAGCGCTGCTTCAAGTAGAGTTTTTTTCTTCTTCCTTTCTTAATTGATTGATTCATTGATTGACTGAAACAAGGTCCACATGTGGGTTCAAAGATTTACTTCTGGAGTTTTGCAAAGGACTTCGGAGGTTTCAACATACAGTACTTTGTAACTAAAGAAAAAGATTTCCAATCCCAACCCGCCACCTGTCGCACTATACACAGAACTTGCATTATTATTATTATTATTATTGTTGTTGTTATTATTTTTAATATTATGGACTCTTACATGTTAGTCTTCTGTTAGAAACAATCTAGCCAGATAACGATTTCCTTCCTCTCAAATTCAATATTTTATGGTTGATATGCAATGAAAGGCTTGTACAACCGCTGATGACCTAAAAATTAAAAATAGAGTTTTTAAATAAAAGACTATAAAAATGTACATGTACAAATAATAAAATAGAATAGAATTGAATTCTGTATGAAACGTGTATTGTCTAACTGATCTAAAGCTAATCCTCATACTCATACTGAGTCACTTTACTCAGCCATGTCGATTTGATGTCACATTGAATGTTGAACTCGGTGTACAGGAGTCCGATGGCGATAACAATGGCGTGCACATGTGTGCAGTGATGTGAAAAAGTTTTTGTCCCTTCCTGATTTTTTTTGGAGCATATTTGTTACACTTAAATGACTGAGCTCAAACTGATTTTAATATGACACAAAGATAACCCGTGTAAACAGCCTTTTATGTGTGAATTTATTTTAACTAGCGTCGTGAGAAAAAACACCACGTCTTATGAATGTAATTGTTCATTACCGACTTTTGTCAAGAGGGGAAACGCAGTCGTACGTTCCTCGGAAAACTGAACTTAACTAGCTAACTAGGTTGCCAGGCAACCAATCTAAGTAAAGGCTTGCAAATGAATTACCACTGATGGTCCAGACCAGAGATTTGAGAGTGTGTCTCAAGCATTCAGTGCTGTGAGAACTTGGATCAGCCACTTGGCTGTCTATTTGTCTCTAAGGAATGGAGAGAGAGAGAGAGAGAGAAAGCTGAAATTCTCTTTTGTCATTGTTCTCCTCAGCAGGCGGAAGAACGTGGACGGAGGACCAAAACACTGAGATCATTTATATGCAGAAGTACACAGATTGGAAAAAACTGCAACACGAATCAGCTGAAAGTAGGCTGCTAAGAGGAAGCTGCAATAGTAAACACGCTCACTAAACGCCAGTCTCTGGGTCTGCTCAGGTTTCAGGTCGGTGAGGGTTTCTGTTAGAGACGCATTGCCTCTGTCTTTGGATGCAGCCTGATAACAAGGTGACTAAATCTAAAAAGTTTATTGTGCACTAGATGTGACTGTGTGGAATTTACCTGCACAAAAAAATGTAGAGCGCCATCTGTTGAATTTTAAGAGGAATTGACTTTTTTTCAAGATCGATTTTTTTAAGATAAGGGCGTACACCTGTCAAAATCCCATTAAAATTTATTCAGGAGTTTTTATGTGATGCGTGCACAAACAAACAAAAACCACGTTGATGTGTTTGATTACTCATGCTTTCCTGCTCACCACGGCTACAAAGAGCGGTTAATCGAGTTACCGCAGGCTTCCCGTGGGTTTGGACGCGTCTGGCCGTTTTCAACCACAAGTCTGGATGTTTTTCCAGGGCGGTTGTTTCAGGATGCAATCGGTCACAATACTCACGGTTTAAGAGATGAGTAGAATTCATTTTTTTTCCTGTATATTACTTATCGAACGTAATGGGCTGACCATTTTTCTTTGAACAAAAGTGATAAAAACAACAACTTATGACCATGTCTATAAATAAATAAATTCATTCATTCATTAATAAATAATTAAATAAAACCAGTTATTTAGCTGGGTTGCCAGAATGGGTGGTTTTCCGGGAACCCTTATGTCACTCTTCGATTGACAAAAAGTGTCTTGGACAGAAGGTCAATATTAGTGAAACATAAAATTAATTTACAGTATGAACTAATATTATAATAATACTTTGACTTTTCATTTCTGCCTTGGCAGGATTTTGTCAGTGTGATCTGGCAACCCTGGTGAGAACAGACCGGATGTAAGTGAGATTAAGTAAACAAAAAAATATTTGTGCAAAATAAATTTACGTTTATAGCATTTGACATTCGCCCTCATCCAGAGCGACTTACGAGGGCCCAACTGGTGGCACATTGATGACAGTTTAAACCCAGGACCTTCCGATCAGTAGTCAAACACCTTAACCACTGAGCCTTCCCAGAAATGGAAAAATAAATATTTATAAATAAAAACAAAGCGCAGTTTTGGCTCTGGAATGAGGCCCAAAACTAGGAATTAAATTGTATGTCGTATTATAAATGGTGAAACTTTGCAATTAATCCGCAGGTCACATGCCGGCCAAACCGCGATAAGAGATCCATTCGGGACTTGGATCAGCTCCGGTCGCCCCACCAGTCGTCCCATTCGCTTCCATCTGCACATCAAAACATGTTCTACATGCTCCAAGCCCGCTAAGTCTAATAAATGGAGCCATAAAAGTGTGTTTGTAACAACTTTAACTCTGGACTAAAATCAAGGCGGAATAACCTGAAATCGTCACAAAAGCACAAAAAATCCTGCTTCCATTTCCAACAACCTATCTTTGTGAGACAGGGTCATTTGCAGTGGCGGAAACAAAATTGAAATTATGGAGCAGACCGGACATGAGGAGGACACTTCAGCTGTCACTCTCCCTTTACATCTCTTCACACTGTTCTGTGTGAAAGTTTCTAAAAAACGTTTTCCCCTGTTCTGAAGTGTGACGAACGTCAACTAACAAGATCGACTGGTTGCAAAACTGCGCAAGTGTAAATCTCTCTCCCTTATTCTCTATATCTGATCAGACACTTTCCCAAAGAGCTGACTCATATGATGTGTGAATTCTGAAGCTGCCAACTTCAGAAGCAACTTTTAATCAAACGGTTCAGTGTGAATTACGAGGGTTTTGTGATATAAATCAGAAGGTGTTGAACAACTTCCACAAACCTCAGGTTTATTATTAAATAAATAAATGTGCTTGTTCTGGATACATAACTGTTTTTCTGTAATATGATTTTATTAACAGATGGAGGGAAACAACTCACGTGCACAAAATAAATATATATATTCATAATATACGTTTCACAAATGCAAAACACAATTCACGGATGTACAACTGTGTACAAAATTTTTGAATGTTTAAAATTTACGAGTGCATCATGGACTGTGAATGTGAAAATCGTCTTTCGTGTGTGAATATCCCTGGATTTGTGTGCGTGTATTTTTGAGCCTTTGTTGGGAGCAACGTGGGTCATTCGTACTCTTTAGCCAATCAGATGCGACCTCACCATTCGACCAATCACAGCCCTCCAGGAGCGCAGCACTCAAGTAGCTCAGCTTTGCACAGCTTTTGTGCAATCTGAGTTAATTACAACTGAAATGAAATTTTACCTACTCAAACCAGCATGGTGAACCAAGAACAGGATGCATGTGTAAGTTATTACTTTCTTTCATAATGTTTCATTAATGAACTTCGCCAAAAATACTTTATCATCTTTATAAAAACTTCACCCTCATTCCATTACATATTTGTCACAGTTTTTCATTTTCAAATTAAACAATGCAATCACTCATCATAGTAAAAATAGCATGTGACTGACTGTTGTCATTACAATTTTCGTGGTGAATTGATTGTTTATTATGACTTTCTAAACTGGTGTTTGGTAGGTCCATTTGAACTTACAGTTCCAGCAATAAATACAAATAGCATGTTGTACTTTATGTAGCAACTATGTTGAAACAATGTGGTTTGAACAAGATATGCA
>JAOTRS010000036.1:33831932-33844322 GCA_028565755.1 Dinotopterus cunningtoni
AATCCAATATTACAGTGTGATGATTATGATGATGATTTTACAGCAAGTCCATCTGCATGCCGCATGAGCACATGGTGGATAATATTTAAAGTAAAATAAATTCATAATAACAAAAATCTTACATAACTAGGCCACTAGTCTTGCAGCAAGGCGCAATGTGTTTTTGGTCATAACGAATTATTTACACTTACTAAATAGGAGACTGTACATACATGAACTATATTCTTGTGATCTTAATTAAATATTCAAAGTGTTTAAAAACTGTGTGTATATGCAAACCAGGACTAGTGCATTCCACCAAAAGGAAACTGACTTTTTAAATAACATCATTGTATTTATCATTATTTATTTGATTTATTTATATGTTCATCAGAAAAAAAAGATAAAGATGAACCTCTGCCTGTAAACCAAATAATAATTAAATAACCAACTTACACGATTTCTTTTTGTGTTCAGTTTGTGGCTACAAAGTCCACAATCTGCTATAAACTGTGTAATATAATGAAGCAGGACATTTTAATGATCCGTTTCTGCTCTTGATAATAGAATCATTAACCGCTGAGATTTCCTAACATTTAGCTTGCCATGTTAAAAAAAAATCTGATCTTTTTTTGTGAATGGAAATGGTTCTTTAAAAAAAAAAAAAAATCAATATAAACCATTAAAGGTTTTTATAGATTTTTAAATGTTTGAGGTTTTTTTTTTACTAGGAGAACATCATGATTTACAGTGAGACATGCTGAAGCACTTCACTGGAATCTAATTTTAGAGTTTTAAGGGCGAAGTTAAGACAAATATCATGCAGCGATCATCAACCCCTTATGGAAGGTTTAAAGAATTATAATAAAATACACACTCTCGACACACTCGAAATGCACGTCATCATTCTATACCCTGAAGTTGCGCCTATGAATGTAGTTAAAAGAAAATCTTAAATAAATAAATTAAATACATAATCAGACATGATGATGATGGTGATAATGTGTGATCTGATAAAAAAAAAAAAAACCAGAAATCTATATATAAAAAGACATGAATTGTGTGAGGAGTCACACATGAGTGGAAAAACACGTGAATCAATGGAAGTGGGGGGAAAAACACCTGCATGCAAAAATAAATTAAGTGTGAAAAACATCAAGTGGAAAAATAAAGAATGTGAGAATAAATGAATCATGTGAGATAATCACAAGTGGAAAAAGAAAACAATATTGCAAACAAGCAAAACAAACAAAAAAACAACAACCTGTCAAAGGTTATGTAACCAAACTACTAAACACACTTGGACATAATCTTATTAGGATGTTTTTGTTTGTTTTCCCCAGAAATAAAACACAAACAGGGATAAATCCGAAACAACCATAAGCAACATCCTAGGGGTTAAAAACACTGAGTCAGCTTGTTCTTTCCTTCCAGAAGGTTTTTTTTTTCTTTTATCAGTAACTTGCTGCAGTGTCACACAGAGACAAGTGGCTCATTTTATAACAATCGTCATGTCGTGAAAAGAAACCGAAACACGGACGCCATGACATCTCATCACATCTCATCTCATCTCAGTCTGTGTGTGTGTGTGTGTGTGTCTCTCTGTCTCTCCACAAGATCATGCTTTCGAGTCCCGCACTCATTCACGGACTGGACCCACGCACGCGCCTCCCGTTCGCCTCCCCGCACGAGATGTGTTTTTTTTTTTTCTTTTGTCGGAATAGATTAGAAAACTTGTTACACGCGCGCGCGTGTTAGAATGTCACTTCAAAGCCGAAAGAGTTACTTAGTAGCGACATCAAGACAAACTGCTCAAAAGGAATGTAACATTGTCCTGGTTTTCAGAAACTACAAAGAAGAAGAAAAAACTGACAAAAAAAAAATCGAGATTTGTTTTGTGTGTTTAATAAACTATAATCAGTGCTGTTCTAATTAGTATATTTTAAAAAAAAATCTATTTCCTAATCATCAATCAATGCACTTTAGACCGACTTTAAAAGCCGACATGAGGGAGTTTAAATCCCCAGGCGGCTCCTGGAGGTGTTGGGTTATTTCAGTCCAGCAGGCACGCTGGCTTCTTCATGTCAAGCTGAAAGATGAGCGCAGATCCCCAGGCTTTAGTGGACTTGGTGTCACACAGAGAAAGAAAACAGGGTCGCTTACTTTCACCCGTTAAAGGGCTGAAAGAGTGACACATAGAGAGACAGAGAGACAGACAGAGATCCGTCCACGCACCTCCCTCCCCTTTACTTCCTAATTCCTCCATGCGAAGAATTTCTCACCCAGATCTGATCATCAGGACTACACAGTACCTCGTAGAGCTCCCCCGAAGCCATCCTTGAGTGCCGAGCTGCCTCTTCGGGATGATCTTTTCCCCCTCTCCTCTCCCCCCGTGTGTTTCTGAGTCCCGGTAAAGCCGCGTCTTTAACCCAGGCTGCCGTGTCGCTCAGCTCTCCGCTCTCAGGCAGCCGCAGGAAAGCTGATCAGTACACAAGCAGGCAGTGTTAATCGAGCACGGCTGCGATGGATCGCTCGAAAAACACCTCACCTCACTTCCAATAAACGAGCAGGGGGGCAGCAGGGCGGTGCTGTCTCCTCCTCACCCCTCACGGCACACCCGATATTATTATCATCTATCTGACAACCAAAACTCTAATACTCACACTACAGAGGGGGAAAGGTTACCCAAATCTAGCTTGTTTTGCTCATATGGTGCTTAGAGCTGATTTCTCCTCCATGGTTGTGATTATGTTCAACACTGCAGGTTTAATTTCAGATTAAAAAAAAAAAATCTTTTATACAGTGTTTTCAATGTGATCTACACTACAGCCAAAAGTTTTGAGAATGACACGAATATAAATTTTCACAAAGTAATGAATGGTGGCAATGATCTAATTGGAAGATCACTGGTTCGAGCCGCAGCACTGCCACTGTTGAGCCATTAAGCCCCTTGACTTTGTCTGCTCCAGGGGTGCTGTATAATGACTGACCCTACACTCTGACCACAGCCTTCTAACTGGGATGTGGAAAAAAGAAAAATCTTGGGGCAGTGGAACTTGCCAGGTGGCCAGTTCGGGTCCCAGCTCCGCCCTATCTGCTCCAGGGGTGCTGCATCATGATGGACCCTGTGCTTGGACCCTAGTTATGCTGGGATATGCAAAGAAAGTTTTTTTAAAGTATATGTGACAAGTAAAGGCCTTAACTAACTAACTGCCTCAGTGTTTTTAGATCTTTTTGTCAGATGTTACTATGGTACACTGAAGTATAATTACAAGCGACAAGTATAGTTAGTAAAGAGTTTTTAGAAATAGTTAAATGGTTAAAGCTAAAAATAAACTGATCAGCTTTAATGTAATCAGTAATGTTATTATTTCAGGTTGAAGCCCCCCGGACATGTCTGTTTGTCTTTCTGTATGGCAGAATTCTCTGTCTAACTTATTAATACAAAGAAATCAAATTTTGTAAGGTGTAGTATTACGCATTGTTTATGCTAAGATGTACTTCTTTTGTCGTCAGCCAGATACACTCCCTGTTTAAAGTAGATTATTACATCCGGCACATGACTGTTCATAACGTCACTTTTTTCTCGCTTTGAGTGGCTAACACTTTTGCTTTGAGTGGCTAACCCGCTCAGTTTGGATATTTTACACACCCTCACACCCTTTACACGACTGCTGTGGATATCTTTGCTCTAACAACCTCTGTTTTATCTCATAGTGGTCTACCACATTTTTATTAGCACCACGGTTTCAGAACATATGAGACAAACTGGTTTTAAACTTCCTGCAGGAAGAATAAACATACAATGATCTATTTATATATCATATTTCTTTGAGGATTCAGTTTTCAAAAAATACCTTTTTTGGAGTAAGCCATGCTGTGTCACATGTTAGTTTGTGTTTCCTGAATATTTGGGCGATTTGTAGGGACATGACAGACGTTTCTGTATGCTCCCGCATACTACGTGTACAGTATTTTTCGTAAACTTTTACATTGTTTGGTTCTGTTGAGTGATGTGTATAGCCACGCCCACTACAACGGAAAAAAATCACTGGCTCCTGCAAGGTAATCTGGCACAAAACTTCTCATAACATCCCTTCTACTCAACATTTTGATCTGCCAGGTGCTCCATCATACTGAAAAAGGCATTGGTCATAACTAAACTGTTCTTGGAAGGGTGGGAAAAGTAGCTCTCAGAGAAAGTTTTTGTGGTATTCTTTAGTCATGGCTGTGTTCTTAGGCAAAATTGTGAGTGAGCCCACACCCTCGGCTGAGACAAAATCCCACACATGAATGATGGTGGATTGACAGCATGCCAGGGCGAATTGCAGAGGTCTTGAAAAAAAAGGGTGCAAATATTTCCTCCCACAGTCCAAAGATATGCACTTTAGACTAAATGGCGTTCCGAAATTGCCCGTAGTGTGTGAATGAGTGTGTACAGTATGTGTTTGCGGCACCCTGTCCAGGGTGTACCCTGTCTTGTGCCCTAAGCCTCCTGGGATGAGCTCCAGGTCCCTGCTACACTGAATTCAGAATAAAGCGGTATAGAAGATGAGATACATACACTTAATATAATTGTCAATAAAGACCTTTGACACTTAAAATGAAATGCTATTTATTATACTTCAGTATCCCATCTGACAAAAAGATCTATAAACATTAAACCAGCAGACCTTGTGAAAATTAATATTTGTGCCATTCTCAAAACTTATGGCCATAACTGTATATGGAGCAGTGTACATCTGACATTTATATTCCGAACAGATTAGGCTCATAGACTGAGTTTACTGTAAAAAGCACCTGTGATTCAAAAACTTATTTGGTCTTCATCCTTTAATTTTTGCTTTTATACTACCAGCTAGGTTATAAAATTGTGTGCGTCCAAACTTTGGCCAGGTTATGTATGTGATTCTAAATCAAATACAAGTCTGATTATTATTATTATTATTATTATTATTATTATTATTATTATTGTTACTACAATCAAATCTGGATTCATCTGAACAACATCAATTCAATTTGACATTCTTTTGCAGAAGAAAAGATGGATGATAAGATTTAATAAACACTTATAACAAAATTAGAAGGCGCCTGTCATGACTGTTCTGTTTTTAAAGGGATTGAAAAAGTAGCCATTGGAGAACCTGCTGCAGTACAAAGTAAAAGTTGAATGAAAACAACAACAATAACAGACCCAATCCAATGCAAGTTTGAATGCAACACATGAAACTTGACTGTTTGCCAACTTTATTTTGTTTTATCTCACATGTGGGTGAATTTTGAAGCATGATCTGTTTAGTATAATCTCAAATTTAGGTCACGTTAAAGACAAATGCGCTAAAAATCAATAAATCATGCAACCAATAAACAAACACCAAACAAATAAATAAATAAATAAATAAATAAATAAATAAGGTTTTGGCTGTAACTTGTATATGGGCCACTCCTGTATGTAGTGCAAGCATAGACTTCCATACAGAACCACTCTTTTTTTTTTTGTTTACTGTTTTCTACATCACAGAATAATGCTGATCAATTCGTATACAAAAGACATGAAATATATTTATTTGAGTTCGGAAGCTGTTACATTCACGACATCTGATTTCTGAACTCTGTTACAACTTCGGGACTTTATGGGTTGGACATTGTCTAAAACAAATGAGTGGAGAGACTTTTATACAAACGTCAACATTCGGTTAGTTAAACTTTGGATTAAAAAAAAAGTTCGGTTTGAGGTGTTAAAGCATCCTCTCTATATTCCTGATCTCGCTCCATCTGACTTTCATCTGGTTGGTCCCCTGTAAGCAGCCCTACGAGGATGAAGATTCACTTGTGATGAAGAAGTGAAGACAGCGGTGCATTCATGGCTCGCAGCTCAGCATAAAACATTTTATACGAGGGAACACAAAAGTTTGTTGTTCATGTAACTATATTTTTGCTCGTGTGACACTGTGTAAATATTACTTGGTTACATTAAATATTCAGGTGAAAATGCTCGCAAAACTAAAGAAAAGAAATTTGTTTTACTTGACTGTTTGGCAACTAAAGTAAGGCCTTTTTCTTTGAACTTGATTTGTATTGCCATAAAACCTGATGTCTTTTCGTATAACCATGATTTATTTCAGTGTGTGTTCCTTCAAAATCATAGTATAAGTGTTGGTAATGAGTTTAAAATGATTTCCATTAAAAAAAAAAAAACATTATCCAAGTGCTTATTAAATTGAGAATAGAAAAGTTCCTTCCCTCACTCCCTTCCTCCCATCCTTACTTCCTTTATCTTAAAATCTATTATTTCATAATAATAATGTATTATATGATATATTATAATAATAATATTTTATATCATTTTTAAGTATTTGTCCACTTCCTGATAATTTTTTTTTGCACATTTTTGCCAAAATTCAAATCCTGAAGGATGTCCAGCCATCAGTTCGTGACATCGAGCTCAAGAGCACTTGAGTTATGCAGCAGGACAATGATCCAAAACACACCAAGTAATTAGATAATTACTTTTTTACATAGGGCCAGGCAGGTTTGGACAAGTTTTTTCCCTTAATACATGAAATCATCATTTTAAAACTGTGTTTTGTATTTACTCGAGTTATCTTTGTGCAATATTAAAATTTGTTTGATGATCTGAGCCATTTAAGTGTGACAAATTTGCAAAAAATAAAATCAAATTAATCACATTACTGTACAAGATCTACAGTACACCCTTGAGAAATGTCTGGGCAGCATGAACGTTGGAAGTTGTTTTACAATTAAGGTGCTGAATTTTAAGCAGCAGTCATATGGCGTTTACTATGATGTCACACCCAAATGATAAAACATCAAATAAAATCAGTGCATCAGGCTTTACTGACATGACCATATGTGTACAGTATTGCTAAAACACAGAGGTGAAAGTAGGCTGGTACGGTCCATTACTGTGGCCTTCTGAAAAATGCAGATAAACAGAAGTGCAAAGAGGGAAGAGCATCTGCCTGCCAAAACCCAGACTCAGACCCAGTCATGGAAGCACTTTCAGCAAGAACGTGTCATCCTAAACAACACTTTGTCTCCTTAATAATTACTTCTCAGTCGCTCTGAGTTGCCTCCGAACCAACAGAACCGACAGAATTAAAGGTCAATGTACTTTTGATCTTTCATTACTGATAGTTGATATGAACACAAGCTCCCACCAACGCGCTGCAGCTGACTGATATGCTGAGCTGTGGGGTTTTGGCAGGCAGAAGTTTGTTGGGAAATCTCCCAAGTAGAATGTGTTTAATTTTGTTTAATTCCAACAGCACAGACAAACAAGCTGTGCATAAAATAACAAGGTGAAGTCTCTGTAAAGTACACGCGAATACGCATGCACGTCCTAAACACTACGCCGGTGAAAGCCAATTGTCACATAAGCCTGTTAAATAAATCTTTTTCTAATCACAATGTTGAGTGTTTCTAATTTCTTTCTACTCCATACAGTAAAATATTGAAACATTTTTTACAGATGCATGAAGCCGAGAAGAAGTGAACAATAGGAAAAGAAAAAGGTTGTGGTAGTAGTACCGAAAAGAATTTAAAACTACTTTCACCCGGGCCAGAACATTACCAAAAGAGGAGAACTGTTAATAAATATAGAAATTTAGATCAAACTAAACATCAATATGAATATATACAGATGGTGGCAACCTTAAAGAGGAATGAAATAAAATAAAATAAATACAGTGGTACCTCGGCATATGAACGGCCCCGTCTCATGAATTTTCACATTAAAAAATGAAATTTTGCACGTAATTAACCTCGGCATACGAAGCATTTTCAGTATATGAGCAAATGAAGTCAAAAAGATTCCGGCTAAGTTTCGCGTACGTACTGGAGCCGTTCAGAACCTGTTTGCATCAGTGAAAAGACAAGTTTTTACGTTTTTTTTTGTGTGTGTGTTTTTCCTGCATTTTGTTCAAGATGACAGAGCATCATGGGTCCCAAGAATGTTATCAAGTACGGTAGCAAGAAGAAAAGGGAGCCGCTTTCAGTTTGGTTTTTAAAGCAGCCGGTGCAAAGATAAGATTTAGTGAGGTTTAATGTATATGAAAAAATATGATTATAGTGTTGGTAATATTGGTAATATTTTTGAGTGGCTGGAACAGATTACATTTACGTAATTTCCTATGAAAAAATGCATTTCGCAAAATGCATGAACCAACAGAACCGACAGAATTAAAGGACAATGCATTCGTATGCTGAGGTACTGCTGTAAAATAAAATAATACTTAAAAGAGCTAATAAGAAAACAAACATATTAAAACAAAAATATAACAAAATAAAATATTAATAGAAAAAAAAATCACACACCTTGTAAAAATAAAACATACAAACAAAAAAAGTAATACACAGAGACAGACATACATAAATAAGGGCCAGGGGTATCTCAGTGGTTAAGGCATTGGCTCAGTGGTTCTCCCCTTTCTTTCTTTCTTTCTTCCTGCCTTCCTTCCTTTCTATTTTCTACCGAAACATCCTGCCATGTATGAATACCCGTTGTGCGGCTGGTTTTCACAAGACTTTTAAATCGCTCTGTCATTTGGGATTGATTTCATCTGAAAGCATTAGTGGCTGTCAGGCGGTGTAGCCAGTGTAGCTGTGGATTTTGATGTGATGCAGTGATTAGAATGCAGATTAGACCTCTCTGGAGTGTCCTCATCAAACCTCAAGGTAAAAACTGAAGAAATCGAAAGAATTCTATCAGAGAGATGGGTGGCTCTGGCTGAGGTAGGAGTTTAATATGGGTGTTTAACATGCTTTACGTACTGTTTACGATCGATTTATCAGAATAAAGCATGAGCAGTGTTTAAGCACTTTTACAGACAAGTGATTAGTTTAAATTAGGTCCAGTTTCAAGATGCGGAAAAGAAAGCTGTTTTAAACTTTTAATTACTTCCTGATTGTCTATAACACTTTATTGCAGGGGCCCTCAAGCCTATGCCAGGAGACTTAGGGCACAAGGCGAGGTACATGCTGGACGGGGTGCTAATCCATCACAGGATACACACACTATGAGCAATTTGGGAGCACCGATTCATCCAATCTGCAGGTCTTTGGACTGTGGGAGGAAACTGAAGAAACCCACCAAGCACAGGGAGATCATGCAAACTCTACGCACAAAGCTCTGAGGTGGGAATCGAACCCAGACCCTGGAGGTGCTACCCACTGAGCCACTGTTCTGCTGGTTTTAAACTTGTTTTATTCTTGTTTTATAAATTTGCCCCTTTGCGAGAACACTTTAAGATTCTATTAAGAACCGTATAACAGAGTGTTTCCTTGTTAGAAAGGAGCCTCAGAACACTTTTAGAAATATATGACGAACGAACGAACGAACGAACGAACGAACTCACTCACTCACTCACTCACTCACTCACTCACCCACCCACTCACTCACTCACTCACTCACTCACGAACTCACTCACTCACTCACTCATTCTCTAGCACTTATTGTGTTCAGGGTTGTGGGAGGCCTGGAGCACATTCCAGGCAACTTGGGGCACTTAGTGGGGTACACCGTGGGCATGGTGCCACTCCAACACACTCATGTCTTTGGACATGCACAGTAGTGATACCATTTTCATTTATTACTCATCATAGGTAATTAATTAATAATGACAATAAAATTTTACTTTTAAATCTTTTTAGGTGACTTGAAATTCTAAGAGCTTTACGGAGAAACAAAAAGGCAAAATACAGTGTGAGGAAAGATGCAGCAGAAATCAATAGAAATTTAACAGAATTGTATAGAAATTAGTTATTCACCGTTAATTCTGCCAAGGGGCTCTGTGGTTTAAATGAAAACAACAACAACAACAACAACAACAACAACAAACAAACAAAAAAAACCCCAAACTTGTTTATTCATTCAATTTCAGTAAGTTTAACATTGGTCAGGGTCAAAGGTTAAAGTACAATCAAGCTTAAAACACAAAGAAAATAGGCAGAGAATGTCAAATCAACGGTCAATATGTGTGATAAATAATGATGCTTATAAGGTAGACATATAAGAGACTCTTTAAAGGCCTTCTCAAAGATTATATACGCGTTCAGTCTCATAAGGTTTAAGGAGAAGGAAGTTAAGAAATTGGTTCAATATACAGAGGAGAGTGCCATCTGCTGGGGGGGAGGACCTATAGCACAAGCTGGTGTGATGATCTTCTGCCTCTAGCAACATTGCATTTTGTTTCTGGTAGAGACTTTGGATTTTTCTTTTCCCAGCTCATATGTCAGTTCTTTTCTTCGCCTGCTGCTCTGTGCTCGGCCTGGATTCCTGCTCATTTGTAAGTACTTTGGATAAGCGTCTGCAAAAAATGTAAATAAGGACGAACTGTGCTGCATGCGAGCTTATCCAAAGCTCATCATCGCTGCACGGCCGTCCTCCAACATCTCCATTAGCTCGCAGTGAAATACGATTACAGACTCCCTCTGCTCACCAACAAACTACTGCATGACATTAAAAGTCTACTAAAAATCTTCTATTTTTATACTTTTATTAACAATAACAATCAGATTAGATTTGAATTCCACCTCTACTCTTCAAACCCTTAAGGCTTTTTTAGAAAGTCTATTGAATTCTCAAGATTCATCTTTATTAAAAGAAGAAACAAAATCCCAACAATAAACTTAGAGTTCTTTCTTTGCTTTTCTTTTTATGTTTAAACAGAAACATCACTAACTTTTTTTTTCTTTAGAAATAGTTTTCTATAACTGTAAATTAAAAATTGTGAATCAATCCGATCAGCATATTCCTACAATACAAGCAACCTCAGAAACCTCTTTAACCTAAAATTCAGAGCAAGGACTTCATTGCTATCAGCAAATGCACAGCTAATGAAAAAAAAGGGATACAAAATACCAGCTCTTACCCCGTGTGGCGATTTTGTCACTATGCCTGTTTTCTTGACAACAGCGTCTTGAGATATAATAAAGACTAAACAATACGATATATACAGCTATAACTAGGCTAATACACTTCTTTTAAAATCAACTAAATGAAATCAACCTGCTAACTAACTATGGGTGAAACAATCCTTTGATTTGGGTCATTGCAGCAAATTTAAAGCTGCTGATTTAAATTCATTGATGCAAAATAATTTCATAAGAATAAATCTAATTGAAAAAAGATGTAACTTTGCTTCTTTGATACTTTTAAAAAAGTCCTAATCTAAGCATATTGATCAAAGGCAACTAAATTAAAGCTCATTGTATGTTATCAAGAATTCCATTCCGGGAGCACGTTCGGAAGTCGGATTCGTTTGTAAGTCCGACAAAGTGAGTCTTATATGCCTTTGACACAAATATACATTGTAAACCGTAAAAAAAAATGAAACACACAGGTTTAGTGTTTTGGTTCTGCATTATACTCTGGCAAGACTGCACCTCCAAATCGTGAGGGGAATGCCAGTGATGCAGCGCAGTTCAAAGGGAACCCAAGAAGACGTCGGGGAGGAGGGACAATGCTACATGGTTAGATTGATATATTACTGCACGCTTGAACGGACGCCATTTTGTCTTAGGGCTTTATTAGACTGTGAACTCTGTTTTGTTAAGAATTTCCTGAAATTACAATTATTCTCCATCAGGTCAGCTTTACAGGACAGACATTTTCCATCATCGTGCTCCCGGACTGATTCACTGAAACCGGTAAGGCCGATATAGACATAACCGGTAAGGATATGTATATATCGAATTGTTTAGTCTTTATATAGGCCGACTCATTTCTCCTGCACCCCTCCCCACACACAGAGTACAATATAGTGGATTTTGGACATTTTATACATTTACTTACACACTGAAAATATTGTATATAATTGTAAATATTGGCACTGTAGTGTCTACTTTTTGTACAATACCTCTGTGATTTGCTCGCATCTACGAATGTTCACAAAAATGCATTCCATTCATATCTGCAGAAATTCATAATCAGAATGTTCATAAGTGGGGGACTTACAGTATTGTACAAAAGTCTCAAACACAGTATTATCTTTAGTACAAATTTTGTTTCATATGTTTATCATGTCTGAATTATTATGCACAAAACCATTAAATATTTTTAAAAATTGCTTTAAAATAAATAAATAAATAAATAACATTACAGAAGAATATTTGCATGCCTGTAAGGAAAGTAAAATATACCTGACAGAGCAGTTTTTAGATGGAAACAAAAAACCTAATGTGGGCTTCTGGATTTTGCATGAAAATAAAAAGGAGCGAGTGTGACAAAGTTGCCAGAAGAACTCTGGAATGTTCTCCAGCACGCTCAGTAAAACCTATGATAAAAAAAAAAAACGATAACAAAATTTGTACTATACAGTAGGTGGACAGGCAGTATGTGACTTTTACCGTCGCGGCGCACGGCAACTGCATTTGGGTTTGTGCGTTTGC
>JAOTRS010000036.1:33880720-33890894 GCA_028565755.1 Dinotopterus cunningtoni
CATTATAAAACTTAATAGTGCATTATTTGCAAATAGTTATTATACGTACAATGTCTTTGAAGTGGATTATACAATATATTATGTTATAAATGTATTATATAAATATAGAAGTCATCGTTATTATTTGTGTAGGTTTGCGTGTGGCATATGTAGCGCTATAAAGGGTTATGAACACCACCCTGAAGTTAAGTGTTCAAAAAAATTGATTTCATTGTGTTTATGTAAATTAGAATCCATTCAACAATTGTATATTAATTTTTGATAAATTAGTGATTAGAAATTTTTACACCGTGATCTGTGACATTACCGTTAAGGTCTCGCTCCACGTTTAACAATTTCAAGTGCCTTATTTTCTCTTTTTCCTTCTCACACATGCATAACTCCAGGTGTTTCCACTAAATCCGAGAGGCTGGGGATTTAATTGTAAGTGGCAGGCCTGAGGTTGGGATCCCTGCAGCGTGCTGTCGCCCAGCGTTGGACCTGCTGATGGGTGTGGAGGTGTTTTTACAGAACTAGTCTGAGGAGTGAAAAGAGAGAGAGAGAAAGAGAGAGAGAGAGAGAGAGAGAGAGAGATGAGAGACCCACCCTGTGGCTGAGGGACAGACAGAACAGAGAAGGGATTGTTTGCCCGGGTTTGATCTGACAGCTCTGGAGCAGCATAGTCAGTGCATTGCCAGCTTTTATTCCTGCAGATTTTAACAACATCATCGTGGCTGACAGATGAGATTTCTAGTCACTTTGGACTCCTTCGGTGCAATTTACAATCAACTCCAGAATTCTGGAGCCGGCCGCAAGAGCTATTTACATTTCAACATCGAATTAATGCGGAAAAAATGTACTGTAGTACTAATAATATAATAGAGTATTGCAGTGACAAGTCACAGGTTTATATACAAAATCTACTTATTTCTAATAGATAATTAATTGTAACTTGAGATTTCATTTGAGCAGTTTATGCTTTGAAGGTTTTTTTTGCCATACAGTCTGCTCACTCACTCGCTCTCTATAGCGCTTATCCTGTTCAGGGTCATGGGAGGCCTGAAGCCTATCCTAGGGGAAGGACTCATTCACACATTCATTTTGAAATGCCATTTAGTCGCATGTCTTTAGACTATGGAAGGAAACCAGAGTACTCGAAGGAAACCCACCAAGCACGGGGGAGAACGTGTGAATCGAACCCTGACCCTGGAGGCGCGAGGCCACAGTGCTAACCGCTACACCACCATACAGTACGTACTCCAGACATACTACTGTAACTAAGTTGATTTCCAGACGGCTTACAAAACTGCTGACACTGGAGACTCCTTCCATAAATCTCATTAGGAAAAATAAATACCATAATAAATTGGAATATTCATCTTTATTGATTAATAATAGCACATACATAAAATATATTCCATCTACATTGTTTATCCTGTGCAGGGCCGCAGGGGGGTTTAGAACCTGTTCCAGGAAACTTTGGGCACAAGACAGGGGAAAACCATGGACGGGATGCCAAGCTAAGGCAGGGCAGGGCACAAACACACACACACGCACACACACACACACACACACACACACACACACTGACTCACCTAATCATACACTATAGGCAATTTGGAACTGCAATCCTTATACAGTGCATTTCTTAAGACTGTAGGAAAAACCCCACCAAAACTCCACACACACACACACACACACACACACACACACACACACACACACAGAACAAGGTTGTGATTCGATCCGCCAACCCAAGAGGTATGAAGCGGTAGCGCTAAACACTAAGCCGCCACACGTTAATATATAAGTCAGTTGATTATGCAGATCGTGCATTATACAAATGTGAATGAGCTGTTGCTATAGAAACAACAATGTATTCAAACAAACACATTAATTTAACATAACACAGTATAAATTCAAAAACTGTTCAGCATCTTCTGACCAATCGGGTCTCTGTGTAAGGAATAATTAATATCCAAACATCAGCACTTCTGTACAGTATATTTCTTATCTTTAATCTCCTCCCTATTATAGATGGATCAAAGGATTAATCTTATAATAATACAATCAGAAATATCATTCCTCACAGTCTGTGCCAAAACATCTTCACTAGACACATGTATCTGTCTGAACGATCTTGAATTTTGAACTAAAGACACACGGAGTCATGTATTTCTAAAAAAAAAATAATAATAATAACCTCACGACTTTGTTTTGAAAGATAACTCCGGAGCTGTGTAAAAACACCAAGCTGGTATGTTATTTAGGTCAAATCACAGTTATTATTCCAGTCACGATATGGTTTCTCTGAAAATAAGTCATCGTGGTTTGTGGTTTCTGATCTGATCATAAAACAGAGGAAAAAAAAATTGGAAACATATTTCGATGCCACACTACGGAACAGGAACACGAGTTCTGTACTTTATCTACCGTATGTAAACACGGGTATCTGTCTATCTTCTGTAACATAAAGACACTCTTACAATTCCGCGGCCCGGTCCAGGATTTCCGAACAGGATTTCCTTTTGTTTATGGTTTGCTTGTTAACTGTGGATAAACGTGTATCGCCCGATCCGAGACGAGAGCACAGGCCGGTGCTTGTTTGCTTCTTGGATTATCTGAGAGATTAGCCGCAAATGCCGTGTGATTAAAACAGTGGTGTGTGTGCATATACGCAACATTGCATGGCGACATATCTGACAATTGAACATGATTAAAGTTTACGTATTCAGTAAACATGGCAGATTTTCACTGACAGCTGTAGTTCTGTCAACCATAATCATGGGTTAAGACTGGTAAACTTTTCCACATTGTGGTTCAATTATTTATCCCGAGTCCTCATGTTGTAGCTTGACTGGATACAATATGTCTTCAGCACAACCACGATGGAATAGGAAGCAATAAAATAATAAAATCCATGTCATACTTATGTAGGAAAATAAAGGACTACTGTTAATAACAAAGTTGATCCATTTGCAATAACAGAATCCATCTAAGTCCATCCATCCATCGAGGAACCTCTGTCGTCCAACAAGGAATTTGTGGAGGCCAATGGTGTTTTATACCATTAATACAGTTGTATTTATTTACATTTTTACGACCTCTGGTCAACATTTACACACTACAGGCAATTTGGGAACGGCAATTAACCTAATCTGCATGTCTTTGGACTGTTAGAAGAAACCGGAGCCAAGCACGGGGAGAACATGGTGATTGAACCCGGACCCTGGAGGTGCAAGCCACTAAGCCACCGTTTCGCCATCAGTAAACTTCACATGCATTTTTTTTTTGTTTACTATGACATTTTGGTTTTATGATGAGGAATGATTAAGAAACAACAGTTCTCTCTCATCGTCTATACCACTTTATCCAGTATACAGGGTCGCGGGGAGGCTGAAGTCTAACTCAGGAGCCTTAGGGCATGAGGCGGGGTACACCCTGGACAGGGTGCCAATCCATCACAGTGCACACGCATACACACACTTACACACTACGGGCAATTTGGGAACGTAAATTAGTCTAATTTGCATGTCTTTGGACTTTTAGAGGAAACCAGAGAACCCTAAGGAAACCCACCAAGCATGGGGAGAACATGCAAACTTCATACTCACAGAGACGGGAATCGAAATCGGACCATGGATGTGCTAGGCCACAGTGCTAACCACTACACCTCCATGCCACCCAATATACCAACTAAGTTCTGGATAACTAGAATGTTCTGAATTTCACTTCCCAGCATGCCCTGCACCTAAACAGGTCAGAGACACATGACCGCTTTCACCTGCACCTTATCTGGTCAAATTGCGTCTACGTATTTTATGTTTTTTTTTTCTTTTGTCATGTTTTGCTTCTTTTGTGTCTATGGTTTGCTGTCTAATGCATGTCAGTGATAACATTAGCATTAGCTTTTAGCCTGGCTTTATTTCTGTTTGATTTTTTTTTTTAAAGGTCTGTACTTGCATCCTGCCTGAGCTGAAAAGTCGTCTTAAAGTTATACAGTAGTTTTGCTCCTGACTGACACTGGAAACTCCTTCCATAATTGTAATAAATAAAACTAAGTTTACTCAGAACCGTTGCATAACATCAGTTGAAAAAAGCAACCTAATGTTGTCCACATTTGTCCACACATCCTAAATTCATTATGTAGGAATGATAAGGAAATAGAATTAACATAAACCGGATTTCCGTTCACTTAATTCGTCCAGTGTTTTGAATTTCCACACTGCTCTCATTTAATCACTTCCATTCACATGTACAGACCCTAACAAGAAGTGAAAGCCGCTAAGCTAATGATGAAAATGTAATAATGAGACATGTTACTTTTCTCCACCTTTTTTTTCCCTAATAAATCATATCAAGCACTTTCTTATAACTAACTTTAACTGGATTATTTCCTCTTGCCGTGTCTAATCTTTAAGCATCCCTGCACCCCGATCATCCAACCAGATTCGACCCGCTCTCTCGGCTCATATCTCCCGGGCCGTGCTGACTGAGACGTCCCCGTGGTCCCTCATTAGATTTTCACAGAGCTCGCTGCCTGTGATGGATCGGTAGTATTTGTTCACTGCGGGGCGTCGTTTATGCTAATGACTCATTTAAAAGCATTACATATTCATGGTCAGGGATCTTTCCGATTGTGTACAGGAACTCATAATTAATGGAGCAGGTGAGGGGGTGTGGGGGGAGGGGTTATTAGGGAAGAGGGTATAGGACTCTGGGGTGGGGCTTTAGGTGCCCGAGGTGCCGACAGGAGCACTGCAGCGCTAGCTGTAAGACTGGTGTAGGTGAGAATATCCAAACATATGTGCGGTGGCATGGGGCAACCTGCCATGGAGTCACATTCAGACTACTATACACTCTACAGTTCTGAAAACTACAGACTTTCTTTATTTGCACAAGGATAAATGGTGAAAATGGAGAAAATCACTTTAAAATATATATTTTTGTATTTCAGTGAAAGACTCCACACCTAGCTCTACATTTATAACCTCATCTTTAGGAAGTGTTCTTTCACTCACTTCTGTACTGTGGCATGTTATTAATGTCTTAATATTAGTACTCAGACATTTAAAGGGCACCTATTATGCAAAATCCACTTTGTACTCATCTTTAGACATGATGAGTCTCCAGTCTGTGTAAACAAACATTGTTATTTTTTTCTGTTTTTATTTTTTTTTGTCATTTTTTAAGAGCTACAATAAATATGGCTAGCCCTTAAGCAGTTATCAGTATGCGGCTGACCATGAAAGACTATCCTAGCCTTGTTAAATATGTTTAAACTGTTATATATTAAATATTAATATTTAGCATTAATCTTGAATTAATGCTCTTAATTCAATGCTCTAATGTTCTACTGGTCGTCAGAAATGCAGGAGAAAAAGCCTGAAAACAGCCTAAAAATGCTTGAAAGGTCCCAAACATGGGTGTTTCCAGTCCTTGCATTCTGATTGGGCAGGAAAATGTGCTTTCTTACAAGGGCATTCAGGTGCAGCTCAGAGTTTAAAGCTTCAGACATCGAAACAGCGTGTTTGGAAAAGGAGTGCAACAGATAGAAAATTAAACAGGAAAGACTGCAGGATTTGAGTCGTATTTTGTCTGGGATTTCACACACACATTTTATCTTTTGTATACTACATAACATTTAAACATTGACAAAAGATTTTTCTGGATAAAGTTTGTGAATGAGCACATTGGGCATTTTGATGACATTGTCTGCTTAAACACTAAAGTTTAGGTGTTTAGGATTGCGAACATTGCAATTATACTAAAACATCATCAAAGTGTGAAATTATTTTTTTTTAATGAATGAATGAATAAATAAATAAATAAATCACACTTAGCTATCAAGTTTTCAAAATCCTAAAAAACATGGCAGGCAGACTGATTGTTGTATTTCTTAAACGCTTATCCATTGTGAGGTTATAAAGTCTGAAAATTAAAAAAAAAAAATCATAGAAATTTTTATAAAAATAGTAGATTCTACTCATTTTTCTTATAAAGCATATTATTGGCATAAAAACACAAATTAATATTGGTCAATATATGATGGGTTTTCCCAGACCACCTCACGCACCGTAAAACATCCACACGCAAATATTCACACACATGCACCGAGCATCAGTTACGCACAGTGCAGCCTGAGCCGTCATGCGTGCAACCCAGTGGGACGGTTTCCAGCCATGCGAGCGCTCAGGAATCATGGAAATCTCACGTACATGCTGCAGTTGAGTGGAAAAAAAGAAAAAGAAAGAAAGAAAGAATAAAATGGTCCATGGGGGAGGAAAGACATAATTGAGCAGAGTAAATTTGGAGCAGAGTTATTTCTTTACAGTGTGTGTGTGTGTGTGTGTGTGTGAAGGAGGTTGGGCTTGGCGTTGAGGTTGGGGAATGTGTCCTGTAGTGATCTCTAATTTGAAAGACAGGGGGAAAAGAGAGAGAAAAAAAGAAAGAAAGAAAGAAAAAAGAAAGTAAGAAAAAACAGTAAAGCTTTCTGTAAAAGTCAAATTAAAAATAAACTGTTATAATAAGACATTTATATCATGTTATAATGCATTCATAAGGTACAGTATTATACACATTGTCAATTATTAATAAAATATGATTATGATGCATTATTAATTGTGGAGCATATTAGTAGTAATAACACATTATGTCAATTTCTATAGTGCCTATTTATTTATTTATTTATATATTTACTTATTTTTAAATGTGGGAAAAACACACACACACACATGACGTGGGTACTTTGTTTATTATCATTATATTTTTTATATTTAAGTTTATACTTTATTATTCTTAAGTCATTTCAAATTATAAAATTAATTTATTCATTTTTGTTTTAGCAAAATCCTTTAATTGAGTAAAATGTGAGAAATAAAACTTTGGACA
Organism: Dinotopterus cunningtoni; assembly: GCA_028565755.1. Classification (NCBI taxonomy): domain Eukaryota; kingdom Metazoa; phylum Chordata; class Actinopteri; order Siluriformes; family Clariidae; genus Dinotopterus; species Dinotopterus cunningtoni. The sequence goes on from JAOTRS010000036.1 coordinate 33,887,591, forward strand.
GGCCATGGATTAGAAAACATATATATTTTAAAATACACTGATCACCCATAACATTAACACATCAACATTGATTATCAGTTATACACCAATAAACTTGTGACAGGATCACGGGGACCCAAGGTTCACTCAATGCCCGTGGGTACCAAAGACCAGACCGTGTCGTCCGATCCCACATCGAAGCCAATGCAAGGCAATGCAGTCTGTGATTGAAAGGCACCAGAACACCCAGTGCACCACAGCACACCATGCTCGAGGCCCAGCAGGAAAATGGTTTAAGGTTGTTGACCGGACCTGCATACTCTCCAGATCCGAGTCTGATTGAGCGCCAGTGGGATGCACTGAACAAACACGTCTGATACACAGAGACTCCACCCCAGAACCCACAGCACCCAAAGGATCTGCTGCCAATGTCCTTGTGCCAGACTTCACAGCGCACCTTAGAGGTCCTGGAGAGTCATGACCCTGGTGGGAGAAGCAGAATCTACACAATACAGGGCTTAACATCTTGTGTTGTAATGTTATGGCTGATTTGTGTGTATTTTAGATTACTTATAGTTTACAAATGCAACTTGTAAATCATTATATTTGATGGATGGATGGATGGATGGATGGATGATAGATAGATAGACAGACAGACAGACAGATAAAAGGATTTCCTGAAGGAAATTTCGAACATCCAGTAGCAAGAATAGTAACACAAAACACATGTACTTGCAATAACAAAATGTCAAAACAAACAAACAAACAAACAAACAAACAAACACACATGTGGGAGATGTAAACCTGAGTTATATCAATTAAATGTATATAGCAATTATAATGTATTTATATCACATGTCTGGTGATAAGGTAAGATTTAAATTTTTCTTTCAGTTTTCAGTGTGTGTGTCTCAAACTTTGCTTTTGAAAACTGTAAGTAGATTCAGTACTTCTTATAATGCATAAGGATACCATTTATTAAATGTATTAGTACTGTACAGTCTATATGCTTTATGGATGTATTATAAAGGGTTATAACATACATATAAACAGATCTTTATAGACTGCAGTACATTTATCGAATTAGCACAAAAAAACCCCAACTATTTCACGATAAATCAGTTCTGAGCTGTATTGAGCTTACAGCCGCGCTCTGACTTGACGTATCACACTGCCAAGTGTAACGCTTTCATCCGTCTTGTTGGCATTTTACTTTATGACTTTGTGGGAGCTCAGGAATTTCACCCAGAGTTATGACGGCTCACCTGTTAGTGATGATTGGACCGATTCCATGAGCGTGATCTCTCTGGTCCAGACTCGCTCGGTGGTCCGGTGCTGCCAGCCATCTGACCATCAAATCAAGGTTTCAGACCTGGTGGGATCTGTAGTCTGTTAAAATGAGCACTGTGTGTGTGTGTGTGTGTGTGTGTGTGTGTGGGGGGTGCACTGGCACTGAAATAATATTTCTTGTAATGTGAAGTGACAGTCAAAATTATGGTCACGTTCTTTCTTTCCCTCAGTCCGCTCTCTTTACAGCGCCGGGTCTCGCTTCTTTGCCAAGTGCTGGTAATATCTCCGTAGGAGCTGTAGATTGCTGGCCGTCAGCAGTTCCAGGGCGCTCAGTCGAGGGCCGTAACCACTCAGGGAAGCGCAGCGCCTCTGCCAAGGCAAATACAGCAAAAAAAAAAAAAAAAAAAGTGTGACTGTTAATAGCAAAGAGCCATTAATGGTAATGACAGAGGCAAGAGATGCTTTATGGCAGAAGCATCCGCTATTTACTGCATGAGGTACATAAGACTTAACGGATGGGTATGCTGAACTCGATTCGCTGCTTAATTAAGAATCTGCGCTTAATCACAGATCGGTGTTGGAGTTCAAATCCTGGAGAATGTTACAGAGCACCTTCTGAGACCTGGCAGAAAAATAAATCCAACCCGAACCTTTATTTTTACTGTTATTAAGATTCTTTTCATAATGACATTCCTAGTTTTTTTTTTTTTTGGTTTATATTTTCGCTTCGGTTAATGGTTTCCTGCATTACCCATAATGCTGTGCTTCAGCTTTCACGTTAATTCCACAGGCAGCACGAAGCACAGCATGAAGATGCATTAATGAATAAATAAATAAAATAAAAAAAGTTTTACGCAGGTTCATTGCTCTGTCTTGGAAACAGGACAGCATTCACTATTCAGGACCGTTTTTCAGAGTTTTAGTTTTATGTAGCTGGAAAACTAGCGCTGGAGGACGGGATGAAGCCAGAGAAAACTCTCTCGGGGGATGGAGCGGGCCTGCAGGCTTTTATTTGATGATTCTGGGCGTATACATAAAAATCGAGTTACACTAAAAACTACTGAGTTATGCTGGAATATGGCAAAATAATGATTTCATCTGATTTGAGAAATTGTTCCAAAATAAAAACAAAATAAAATAAAGACAATAAATACAACACTACTTCTTATATATATACATTTTTTCCTCCTGGAATGTGTTTAGTCTGTAAAAGCGAGGCATTGTACTGCTCCTGGTCTGTGAGCGGACATGTTTATCCAACTCCTAATCCTGTTAAGCCGAGTTACGGTATGTCGTTTATTATCTGACTGGATTAACTATAGGAAGCAAAAACGAGACAAGGTCGCAGCCCTGAATGTGTCTTTTCAAACGGTCCGGATCTCGAGCTGGGCTTGTCCTTCATATTATAATATTACCATGTTATGTTCTGCGCTGATAGAACAATCGCTTCTACAGTGAAACACCTCGGGGGTGTCAGGGTTTCCATTCGGATTGTTTCTGAAAGTTTTTGAGCAACCTTATCAGATCCCGCGGTGTTACGCCGAGATTTACGCGCCGACTGCTGTGTTTTTAATGCTGCTTTCAGGATTCATGAATAAATTGTGGAAATCATTTTCAAATATCTGTATTTCTACAGGATGAAGGATGATGGCGTGATAAAAAAACAGAAAGTAAGAAGGAGGCTAAGAAGCCTCCAGGGTTGTCTTGTGTGGTGTACGTCCGTGCTTTTCATCAACCATCTGAAAATGTAATCATGTGTGTTTCACGTGCCTCGCTCACAGCAACGATAATTGAAACGCCAGATCACGGCTCGAGTCTGGAGGATCCGCGAGGAGAACGCTCCAGCAGAAATTGAAAATGCTATAGATATTTACATCTCTATTACTTTTTCAGAGTCAATCTTGTAGGTTTTAATCATCGTAGGTGTCATTTAGAGTCATATATTCATACACAGGCTCAGAGTGTAAAAGTATATGCCCCCCTTTTGCTCACCTGAGGCACTGCGACTGATATTGTGTAACAAACAACAAACAAA
>JAOTRS010000036.1:34043896-34068524 GCA_028565755.1 Dinotopterus cunningtoni
TAATTCAATTAAATTAAATGTTACTCATATTTCACGCTTAACAATGGTCATTGTCTCAAAGCAGCTTCAGAAAGTGAAAAGAAAATTTATGGAAGTGTGTATGAGTGAAAAATAAACGTGTTTAGATAATAATGAGATTGTCCCTGATGAGCAAACCAAGGGTGTCAGCAATGGTGGCAAGGGAAAACTCCCTGAGATGGCAAAAGGAAAGTAATTTTACGAGTTCTACATTTACAATGCAACGCCATTCCCATATTCCTGCAGTGGTAAACTTTACCCTAAAAGTAATGATAAATTTCATTCTACCTGACATAACCCAAAACCCGAATACACAATTTGAAGTCTGACGCCTTCCTGTTAACACATTGGCAACGCTTCCATAGAAGCTTATACATTTTTTTTTAATTTTCATTGACCTATGCTGTGTTTCCCGGCACAGACCTGTGTGGATTGAGTTTTAATTTGTTAAAGCTGCATGAATAAATCTCCACTAGAAATCAGAGCTATGTTTAATAAAAGTGAAAGTAAGAGCATTACCACACACACACACACACACACACACACACACACACACACACACACAAACAATGTGATGAGAACTTAAAGGATTTGGACTAAACAACTGTGTGTTCTTAAGAAAATTACTTGAAAAAAGGTTTCAGTTTGCTAGGGAGCATAAAGACATTGGACTTTCACATCTCTGGAGTTTTTCCTTCCCTGATGGCACGGCCATATTCCAGGACTCAGAGTGTGAAAGAGAGCATGAGGAATCATTCGATCTGCTTAGAGACACAGACACTCCAGAATGAGGTAAAGTGGATTTTACGTTTTCAAAAATAAAGTGAAAAAAGAAATGTCAGTTTATAGCTACTAAAACGCAACCAATACCAGGAATAGTCATGTTTCCTGGACGTTCAGCAACCGTGCCAGGCAGCAGATTTTGGCCCACAAGCTAACAATCACAAGCATGGAACATTTACCCATGAGTCAACACTCTCCTAAACCGTAATACACAACCTTATTAATAACAACAGCACGCAGGTCAAGTATTGGTTAAGGGTTTCGTATACGTAAAGTTCAACGTGGCAAGGTGCAGCTGTGGGTGAAGTGAAAATACATTTGAGCAAAAGAGTTTCGCTGTAAGCAAAGCACACATTCTTTATCATCTTGAAACGGCTATCTGAATGCATTTTATGATGATGTTTTTGCAGCTTACCGGTTTAAATCAAAGTGTCAAGGCCTGAAAGAGACTGTTAGAGCAGTCTTGGGGATTCAAAACCTCCTGACTCTGTTTAACAGAATCACCACTAAGTGTTAACTACTTTAACTACTGTACAGACGGATACTGGTCGGTTTGCTTACTCGTGCTGTTAGCATGACATGCTGTCTTTGTCATTTGCTGCTATGTGTTCAGTTACATGCAACAAAGTTGACGGTTAAAGGCCTGTAATTTGAACTTACAACCTTCCGATCACTAGAGCAGAAACATAACCCTGAAAATGCGTGGGAACAAGACGGCAAGCAACACCACAATTTCACCACCTACGGCAAACTCGCTTGAGTCGACGTTGATCAGTTAGAAGGTTTCACACATTTTAGCATGTTATTATCATCAAGAATTACTCAACATGCAAGCTTATCTGGACATGGTGGATTGCTCCGATACTCCTACGCTCACAGACACAGACACACACACACACACACACACACACACACACACACACACATGCTGCAGAACATGCAAGCTAACAGTATGTTACTATTATTATTACTATATAAAAATAAACAAAGAAACAAAGAAACAAACATTGTAATTGCAATTTTAAAATATTTTATGCAACAGTTAACTTTAATTTGAAAACAGCTCCACCTCTGAAACTGAAATGTTCAAAGTGTGGAGCGATCATTCACACCGGAAGTCCACCAGCCACCTTGTCCACGTTCTTTCACATCCATTACTTTGCAAAAGTTTTGGCCCCCTCATTTCTTTACATTAATTTTAATAAAATAAAATAAAAAAGAAATAGGAACAAATGTTTTACTGCGACAGGCTAGAAAGTGCCTAAAGATACCATTTAAAACTTGGTTGTTTTCCCTTCTTGTCCATTCCGCCCACTCAGCATTCAGCATCACCAGTATACAAATCAACGGCCTGAACATCTGTCATGACTTTTTTTTTTTTTTTATGTTTGAATGATTTATAGGTCTATGCGTGGTTTAACAAACAAAAAACATTCTTCTGAAACAGGGACTGGACTGACAAATGGGAGACAAAAACTTGCCAAAAATGAGAGTTGAAAAGTCTTTCAGGATGCCTGGAGAACTATTTCTCAAGACTATATACAAAATACAAGAAACTCTTAAGACTCAAGTACAATATTGTTTATACATCTAATGTCTTTAAATTTTTCAGCACAAGGAATTAACTGTAAAAGGACGCCGACCCCTTGGTATCCCTACCTACGTGATAAACCTTCTGATACTTGGTATGTAGTTGTTGTCTTTTTTTTTTCCATCTCAGTGAAGATAAGTGAGTAGTTTAACTGTGTTATTTAATTTCTCTATACTAACTGGTACTCTAGACTAGCCGTAGGAATATGACCTCACTCTGGACATCCATGTTTTTCCATGTAGAAGCAGTGGAACTACAGTAAAAACAAAAAATCAACCTGGCCCTTTTGAGTACAATGCATTGCAGGATTATTTTTTAATAACAGACTTCAACCAGGATTAGAAATTCCTAATTTTCCATTACTAAGAACATCTCTTTTTATGCCAGCATTGGGATTTCGGATCCCTGCACACTTCTGGTCTGTAATTACCTGCTGCTCCTTCATTGTTACATGATGAGGTGAGTTTCCACCAGTTCCTTCGACACACTTTGGGGTATTATCATAAATACAGCACATTAACACTTGTTCCTCAACGTGTCAGGATATAAATTAAGTCTGCAGGTGTCCCGCCGAGGTTTTACCCCTGATACTAATTAAGGTGTGATAATTAGATTTGTTAAATTCAGTTCTTTCAGCCTGGCTGCCCCCCTTCACAATACAACAAGTATCGCAGACAAGCGCCGGGCTTAAGAGATACGACCTGATGTTACATCACAGACGGTGAGTCGAGCTGATAAAGTCATCTCGCTGCCATGAGGGAATCCCAGGATATGATTATGATTTCCCCACATGACAGAGCTCATTCATCTGACTCCAGTCGTTGCCGCTGGTTTGGGACTGAGAGGCTATGGTTTGATGTTTGTGTTCTCTGTGTTTGACAGGAAAGATGGAGACTAGCAGGTATCTCCACAATGACCTTGACTGTACAAAGTAGTCAACAAAGTCATGTACTTGTTTCAGAAGTCCAGAAACAAAAATAGTGGAAGTTGCTAGAACTGAATTCTGGAAAACATGAATGGGAAATGTTGATTTGACTAAAACTGAGTTTTATTGCAAGTAATAGATTTTTTCACATCCATTGATCCATCACCTACTGTAAACTTCTAATTTTGTGTAGGGTCACATGAGGCCTGGAGACTACCCCTGGGAGATCAGGGTACAAACCAGGGTACCTCATGGATGTGGTGCCAACTCATTAAGGCCCACAAGCACACACCCTAACACGCTCAAGTACACACTAGGAGCAATTTAGAAATGAGAATCAGTCTTAACCACATGTATTTGGACTGTGGGAGGAAACCTGGAGTACCTGGAGGAAACCGATCAAGCACAAAAAGCCTACACACAGACCAGAGATGCGTTTCAAACCCTCAACCATAGAGTTTAATATAAAAGTGCTAACCTCTAAGCCACTGTGCTCCCTGTGTTCCCTGAACATCTCATCATCATCATCATCATCATGAATGGAACACTGAAGAGCACATACAGACTTTCTCAAACATTCTCTGCACTGATTATCAAGTACAGGGTGATGGGAGCCTGGAGCTTATCCCAATGGGGCCTGGAGCCTATAACAGAGGAGTTGAGGCAGTAGACAGGGTACACCTACATGTCTTTGGATTATGGGAGGCAACCCACGTGAAAGCGAACAAACACAGGGAGAGCATGTAAATTCCACACACACAGACCCAAGGCCGCCAAGGACTTATATGACATCAGAAAATTTCCAAAATTCGACCAAATGAAAAGACAGACTGATGATGATGATGACGGTTAAAAGTCATTTCCACTGTAAGCTTGTAATGTAATTCATTACAGTTTGCCAGTTTTACAGTAATGTCATTTTTCCATCAGTGGATAAGGTCATAAATGTAGATATAAATATGGTCTCTTAAATGAGGGAGAAAAAACCCTGGTACATCCTGATAGTCATACTGGATTTAATATCCCAATGTCTACTTCCTGAACAACAAATATTAACCAACAGGGGGCAGAAAACATGTATACATGTATTTATTCATTTGTACATGTTTGTATACAACAGAAATGTTTCTCAGAGGTCTTAGAAACACTTGTATCAACATACAAATCTACAGCAACAAGGGTTAAGATAAACTCTCTGGGTTGAAATACATTCGTATTTGAGCTGAAAACGTGTTTGAGTCATGAAAACTTGCTATCAGTTTTATGTCATTTTTACTTGTGTCTTATGAATATTTTTCATCATCTGAGCAGACGTGGTAAAAGGTGGTAAATTACCTTACTCAAGTGAAAGTGCAATTACTCATCTAAATACATCTTTTGGTTAAAGTTCAGCATCGTTTTTTTTTTTTTTTTTTTTTTTTTTACTGAAGTTGAAGGAGTAAAGTAGAAATTAAAAATACAAAGAAGATTTACAGCAAAAAAAAGATAATACCTGCCTCAATTTCATACTGTATCACTCACTGATTTCAGTAATAAATATCATTTTGTGACTTGAACCAAATTTGAACAAAAAGCTCAAGTAAAGTGCAGATAATTAATAAGAGCAATCAGCAAACATTTTCAATGTCTAAATTCTGCCTCCTTACTAATAGCTGTAGGAATTTAAAAAGTTTTATTTTTTGACATTTTATGAGGTGTTCAAGTCAAAGCGGGACTTTGGATTGTGCAGAATAACAGAACACAGTTCTGAGAGTAAAAACTCCCTTTATTTCTCTATATAATCCTCTGCTACACTAATGCACTTATCCCACAATCAAGGTAGAAAGTTTTCTCAGTACGCTGGAGCCATGATTGGACTCTCTGCTTTATGTCTGAAATGCCGGCCTCCCAGGAACTCCTTTAATGTTTGCCCAAACATGTAGAAATAGCCTGGAGCGAGGTCAGGACTATACGGGGGATGTGGCAATAACTCTCAGCCGAGTTCTTGTAACGTGCAAGTGGTGCGATGGATGGCCTGATCATGGCTTGGGCGTACGGCGGAAATGTTCTACTGTACCTTGATGGTGTCCAAGCACTACTGAAACACTGGGATAAATGCATTAATGTATCAGGGGATCATATAGAGAAATCACGGTGATACACACTTATGGTTGAAGCAAACCATCCAGCTGAGGCTTGCAGGATCCTGGAGGCCAATCAGGTCTGAGGTCCGAAAGTGTAGCCAAGAGAGCATCCATTAGCAGCACATGGGCAAAGTCTTCATCTGTTTCAGCACAGTGAGAATAGGAGTGTGGATTCAGGCAGTTGGGATGTATGGGGTTCTAGCCTCTAAGTAGATTTCTTCATTATAAGCAGACACACTAACTTACCAATCAGAGTGTGTATATATTTTATATTTATATGAACAAGCAGTGCTTTAACATTTAGTTTTCAAAGTAATTTTATATGTTTGAAGATAACTCTGGTGTGGTCTGGTTATGTACTCCTCTTCATCACACCACCATCATGAGCTACTATCATAAGTTACAAGGCAAAACACACACACACACACACACACAATTTTATCTTAAATAAATATAATTAAGTATTGTTTTAGAATAATAAATGCAGTAAAATGTAGTGTATTTGAGTACAATGATTATACATGCATGAAGAAATAAATCATTTGCACAATTAATCAGTGTGTGTATGTGTATCAATGTGTGTGTGTGTGTGTGGGTGTGTGTGTGTGTGTGTGTGTGTGTGTGTGTGTGTGTGTTCGTATATATCTGTGTGTGTGTGTGTGTGTGTGTGTGTGTGTGTGTGCATGCATGAGTGTGTGTGTAAAGGCATTGTTACCACTAATTGCCCTCTCACTACCCACATTATCAGTGTGTGTGCAGGGACTCTGCCGGTTCCTGGCTTTCTCTCCATGGAAAATGATAACCTGTCTCGACCCCCAGGACAAGCCTGCGGTATGGGGATGCCTGGAAGGAGTGTGTGCCTCTCAGGGCTCATTGCTGGGGGATGGGGAACTCTGGAGCACTGCAGTACACACACATCCGGCTTCATGGCCTTGAGCAGAGAAGTTCCTTGTGAACAAATAAAAAAGACTTGCAGCCAGGAAGCCTTAATCGCTGTGGCCTCCATTAGAGTAATTAGAGCTGACAGACACATGGGCTCTGAATGTGTGACAGTATGTGCATGTGTGTGTGTGTGTGTGTGTGTCAGTGTGTGTCTTGCTTTCTTTCATATTCACTATCTGGATCCAGTGAAACTCAGAGCACACCACTGAAAGGCTTTATACTAAACCTCCAGTCAGAAATGAACCTCAATGATAAGGAATTTTTGGCACATTGGACATCTTTAAAGTAAAAAGTTTCAGGAAACAGATTTTTAAATAACCTCTCCAGTCTTCCATAGTTCATTGGGAAACCACTGAACCTGAACTCAATAGTGTCGCATGGGAATGGAGATGGACACCTGCAAGGGCAGCTCTGAGCCACACTGCCCACATTGCCCTTCCTGTTCAAACCTGTTGGAGTTCTTCCAGTCAGCTGTGCCAATGGCAAAACACCTACTGTAATATCACAGCCATCGCACATTTAAAAGGGATGTTCTTAGTTTGGTTTGGAACTTTCTGGAAACTCATGGTCAAAACCTTGGAGACACCTTCTAATTCAATGTTTTTCTGTTTAGTGATTTATATTTTAAATTCAAGAAGAATACTGGAGATCTCAAAACTATGATATAACACATATCCATCCATCCATCCATCCATCCATCCATCCATCCATCCATCCATTCACCTAGGAACCTCTGTAGTCCAACCAGGGACTGTGGAGGCCAGGGGTGACCATTAGAGGCAACTGGAGGAAACCAGAGAACCTGAAGGAATTACACATATGGCATTAGATAATTAAGTAAAAACACCCTGAACAACAACAGTCACAGTCAGTTGTTATTTTAAGACATGAAGGTTAGCTGTTCTGGAGCAGTTCTTGCAAGAACAGTATTTCGTCAAGTGCGTTTGCAAAACCCATCATGCACCATGATAAAACTGTCTCTCATGAAGACCTTCCCTGGAAAGCAAGACCATAACTTACCTCTGCTTTAGAGGAGAAGTTCATTTAGAGTCACCAGCCTCAGAAATCACCAATTAACAACCAGCACCTTAGATTAGAGCCGTTATGAAGCTTTACAGAGCAGAAGTAGCAGATACATCTCAATATCAACTGTTGATTATTGAGAAGATTATTGTATCTCAGGAAAGACTATGGAAGTTGACAGTGTGTCCAAACCTTTGGCTAGCATTTGAGTATTTGTACTTTGCTACTGTACATAAGTATTATTTTTATGACTTCAACTGAATATAAACAAACTTTTACTTTTTACTCAGCAACAATTGTGTAGAAATTCTTTACTTCCTTAAAATCCCTAAAATCATTTGAATATATTTCCACTGAATGTGGTTGTCAATCATTCCATTTTGCCTCGTCAACCCAAATTTGCCATTATCCTTGGCCATATTTTAACATACAATATGAGCCATGACACAAACGTTTTTGTCTTTAACTGAACCAAAGGACTCCTGTTTGATATTTCTTTTAAAACCATCTGCATGGAATACTTGTTCAGCTTGAGTTATCGGGGTGGTACTAATCATCCAGTGCACTCTCTAGCACTTTTACCGCTGCCAATCAAAGGAAATGCTGTCTTGATCTTGTAGTCACACTGATCTGTAAACTGGCCGTAACCATGTGTGGTCCAGTATTAAAAACAGTAGTGGCAGTGAGGAGCTTTCCTAATCCAAGATTCTCCATCATGCAGTACATTTGATACAGAAGGCTAGATAAGCTGAAATGTGATCTAAAAATATATAGCATTAATTTTTGAAGGTCCTAACCTCAAACCCTTTGTTCATAACCTTGGACTGCTGTAAGATTTTCCAAGAGTGGTCCCTGTTCCAACAGGTTGGCAAAAAGCTGGAGTATGTGATAGTAGGACAAGAAGCACAAGTCAACATGGTACATTGACCTACGCCATTGGCCATGCATGCCTCGTGTGGATGACTAGAGTAATTTTAATCCAAGCGCCAATATTACTGTAGGCATCCATTGCAACAAATGCACATTCCATTGGTTAAATACAAGTGTCTACAGGTAGCAAGCAAGTTTCTCCAGCTGGCAATGAAGGTAAAAAGATATAAAGCGAAACCATGCCAGTGGTACAAGGACAGAAGGCGCCAGATACACCATATCTGCTTTCTGCCATGCTTGTTGTCTTTTTTTATCCCCAACAGATTTGCCTAAGGTGCTTGGTGTACCTGTTTCTGGCTTCATTATGGACTTTATCAGTTACAGCTTGCCACTTTAAGTTTTTAGAAGCACACCCCTGTCACTGGCTCAGGGCCTGATGCTATGTCTTGATGCAGTGCCCAAGAGCTTATTGCATCACACCAGGCAATCTCCCTCAAGGAACTCTCCTTTATAGTTTTTTATCACACTTTACAGTGTTCTTTTACTGAACCACCCTAGAGGACAATACATGGCACATTTCACATCTGTTTGATTACACTAAACTTCAATCGAGATTTTAAACAGAGATCGATAAAGAGGTGCGTATTTATACACGTTTATTGCAAATCAACCACAAAGTAAAGTATTTCAGAATAAACTGTTTAAAATGCTAATATTTATTTCATGCTCAGAATAGCTCTTATTGGTGCACTGGTGCTGTTTTGCAAGTCTGCTTAAGCTTTTATTGTGGTTGTAAATATCATGAATGGTAAAGCCCCCTATCTGCCCCACCCCTGTGCCTTTTACTGATGGATTTTTTTCTAGGAAGCAATGTGCAAATGTTGCATATTTGTATATCTACAGAGCCCATTTTAATTCTGAGCAATTTCCCGAGCAGCTCAACGTCTTAAGGCCCTCTGGAGAGTCATCTCATGGGCATCGTGGGTAAGTCCTCTTTTTTATCTCTTAAACATTTTCCCTCCTGCCCTCTGCCATTCTCAGACAACCGATTTACATCCAGCATGAGGCAGGAGAGACAGTTGAGATTTCAGGAAGTCATAAAAAAATAGCAAAAACAAAAACCCTGAGGGCGATGCACAGAAAGCTTTAATGCTGCTGTGTTTATAGTTTTTATTGTAGTTTGCTGTGTGTGTGTGTGTGTGTGTGTGTGTGTGTGTGTGTGTGTGTGTGTGTGTGTGTGTTTCTGATCTGCTTGGCACCGACAGTCTCTCTGAGGCTTTCCTGAGCTGGCTCTTATGCAGTTTCACTGTTGAACTTTCAGTGATTGCTGTTTAACTGGCTAATTAGACACAAGACATGTGTGTAATGACAAGTTCAAGCTAATTACACTGGGCAAAATGTCTATGTGTAAGAATATGATAATTAATTTTCTTCTGAGACAACATTTTAAGAAGCTTGAACTTTATAGAGATAAGAACAAAAACATTCCTGAATTAAACGAAAATATTAGGACCTCACAGCTGCCATAAGACGTGATTTAGACCAACTTGATTCATCCTGAGGCTTTTCTTCTGTTTCGGATTAGTTGGCAGTGAGGTTTCTATGCCACTGTGCTGACTTTCTTTGACACGCTCTAGCATTTTTCAAGCTCATAGATGTTGAACAACAGTTACTTTTACAGTTGGAGGGGACAGGGAGTAGGGCGTTCAAATCAAATCAAAAATAGAATTGTAAGGGAAGTCGGAAAAGCGATGTTACGTGGTGGACCGGTCAAAGTTGTTGAGGTCCTCGTCGCTACGTCATGTTACGTTTCTGGTGAGTTAAGTCTGGCTACACCATAGAGACAGACTTGATGCATACAGTAAGCATAAATCAGCCATTACTGTCTATATTTAACTGATAATCTCACCTGGAAACTTAGAACTGCTGCTGTAATCATAAGGATGGTCATGTGCTCATCTTACAAATCCTAGATCCTAACGTTCTTTTAAGATTCCATTATGATTCGATTGTACCTTACAGCATAGGGAATTGTTTTTTTTTTCACATATGCCATTTAGGAAGCTGGGGTCAGAGTGCAGGGTCAGCCAGGATACAGCTCTCCTGGAACAGATAGTGTTAAGGACCTTGCTCAGGGGCTCAACAGTACCAGCTTGCTGGTGCTGAAGCTTGAACCCCTGACCTTGAGATCAGTAACCAAGAGCCTTAACCTCTTCAGCCACCACTGCCCTACGTCAGGATTCATTTAGGATGGGGGTGGGGTCCAGGAGGTTCTCCCTAAACTGAGATTCTCGAGGGTGGGATGTCTGTGATCAGTAACCTAGAGACTTAACCTTCGAACCTTCACTGCCGCAAGAGTCTTGTCCCCAAGAGTCACATCCCACTGGGACTCAAACCTAGGACCGCCTGATTACTAGACAGGCGCTTTAAACAACTAATCACTAAAACCCTTAGTACTTTTTGTCTTTACCCTCCTACACCTGTCTACTGTAAAAACTTTCAATCTCACTATCAGGTCTCAACCAGAAGCACATGAGTTCCCTTTTGAGTCTGTTTTTTTTTTTCTGAAACACGTTATCCTAGGGAGTTGTTTCTTGCCACTGTTGACTTTGGCTTGCTCATTAGGGACCTAAATCTCCATCTGGATTTCCGTAAATCTGCATCATGAGTCATAAGTCACTGTAAAAAGCACCATTGAAATAAATTGAACCATTAGATTCAGTAATTACCTGAAGTGTACTGTTCATGGTGATTCCAGCTCGTCTCTTATTATCATGCTTTGTCTATGTGTTGCTCTCCCAACTAAAAGATGTATACTTTGCTATCAAAGAAAAGAAATCCCAAAGAACTTTTTAAAAGAAATGCACATACTGTAGTGCTCAGTAATCACTCCACTTTTCTTTGTCCGCTCTAATGGGAATATGAGGCTGAAAATATAGGCAGCCAGAGCTTCTCTGGTCTATATCTTTTTTGTTCAGCACTTCAGCCTGGCCTTTATGTTTTTAGGGTTTTAGATTCAAACAGTTACTATAACATTCTTGCAAGGTAATGAGGCACAGTTGCTAATGTGGCTTTGCTGTTGTTGGGAGTGCTTTGCTCCTTTTTCCCCATTCTCGCTTCCTGTAGGCTTTATTGAGGCACAGTTTTCCACTTAAAGGCTGTTGAAACAGTTTTTACAAAGAGATATTTTTTAAAGAAAGATTAGAAGTGAATTCACATCTACTGCCAACTTCACAATTACTGGCTTTCAACACAAAATCTAAAAAGAAACACTAGACAACACAAATCATTTCTCAAGCACCATCATGGATTTGGGTCTTTTCCTTGTATGCAGTCCCATTTTTCTGCCAAAACGCATGCCAGCGATGTCCAAAATGTTGCTCAAATCAGGTTTGGTGATGTTCAGGGGGGTGCATTTGAGGAGTTTTCCCACTCTGATGGTTTCTTCCGTGCAAACCACTTGTTGTTATGAATCTTGTAGTGTGTAATGGTTGATATTGAAACTTGTTAAACCCATGAAATTAAAATACGCAATTTTGGAACTGTCATTGCCTACCTTATTATTCTCAACACTTTTTTTTTGATAGACTGTTTTCAATGCAACTATTTTGCACGTACAAGGAGCATTCAATTTAAACCTGGATCAATTTCTCGTGACTGAGGCATAAAAGCAGTTGACATTTACAGAAGACTTCAAGCACAGTACGGTGATGAGACTCTTAGTTGCAGTAAAACATTTGAGCGGTGCAAACGTTTTAAAGAAGGCCTCCGTGAATAATGATCCCGGCAGAAATAGCTCGGAGCCCACTGCAGTCGTTCCTGTGAACATTCAGTGAGTGGAATGCCTAATCCTTGAAAACTGACGTAGAACTTTTTGTCACCTTGTGGAAGAGACGCATCTGTCTGTGGGAACTGTACACACAATCATTCACCAACACCACTTGCACATGGCAGAAACTCGGCTGGGAGTTACTGCCACATCCCTGTACAGTCCTGAGCTCACACCAAGCCATTTCCACATGTTTGGCCCATTAAAAGAGCACCGCATGCAAAGCTGGATTATGCACACACCCAGATGTTATAAAAACCAAGCTAGCTTTCCGGGCTATTTCACAAAGAAAAATCAAGGTAAGATACCGTTTTATCCAAAGAGCCATAAATGCACTTAATCAGTCCATTAAGCGGCCCAGTTAAAAATGTAGCATTTACAGTTATAACTGCCTTAATGTAAACTTTCACTAGAGCTGTAATATTACAAAATTTGAGCCAACTGTACAGTAATATGAAACAGTTGCGATATACGTACATTTTGCTTTTTTTTAATTTATTTTTATTTAATTGATTTATTATATGAAGCATTGATGACGGGGAGCTGCACTTTATCACAATAAAGAAATACAATTAAATTTAATAATAGACTCCCACTATGTGACTAGTCCACTCATGACTACTACTAGGCCGAGTAAACTAACAAAGATTATTAATATCTTATCATGATTTAGTAATATTTGATATACAAATATTTTACTGATGGCATGGTAACACTAATACCCAACTATTTACTTGTCTAGGCTTGTCTGGAGGATGATCCAGCTATTGACAGGGATAATTGTATGTAGATGATAATTTATTCATTCTCAAGTGAGGTGAATACTTGAAGCTTTGCCTGCACCATCCACTCCAACCCCCCTTCCTCCACCTTGTCCCCATGGAGTTGCTGGCTCACTGAGTACTCGGCTTATCCAGGGTCCTTGGTTTGATCCTGACCTTTGGGGGTTCCTTGGGGGTCTCCAGCTTTCTCATGTAAAATCATCTATGTTTGTGGATTGGTGATCATATGGTAATAAAATACTCATATGTATGAATAAATGTAAGCCTTGACATCGCCTGGAGTCTGATCCTTGGATTGGCTTTACAGACACCTACTGTAGCACCCAGTGGTCACGGGTAAGACACGAGATCCACTGTGACCTTGACCAGTATAAAGTGGTTACTGAAGCTAAATAAATGCAAATCATCAAAGAAAGTTAATTATTATTATATTTAAATGCTAATTATTGTGACTATGAGGGCATCGTTTTTATAAAATTAATTTTGCATTTTTTTCCTTGGCGGGGGCTATAATTTCTGAGCAGGTTCTAGCTTTGAGGTTTCTTGAGATCATCAGGGCTGCATGTGCAAGCTGCAAACACACCAACACACCACCTACATACACACGGAATGAGTGTCTTGACTTTCTTCCAATTAGGTCACCTCTAGAATTGGTACAATATGCTCATGATATGCGCCAATTCACAACTTCATTAAAATGCCACAGCCTACGATTAGTATTCTGTTTTGAGCCATCGGTTGAAAGAACTGTTTAAAACAGTACATGTGATGGAGCCTCTAAAGGCCTGCACTTGGCTCCTTTGTATTAATCATGATAGCAGTGGGAATAGCCTTTTCTTTAACAAAGTCAAAAGTCCATTGTTTGCTCTCTAAATACAAACCAAAGTGGGGATTTTTTTGTAAAACATGGACCCGTTATTGTTAGCATAATTATTGCTTTTGTTTGTGGTATTTTCAATTGCTTTTCACGATGCTCTTGGCCTCTGTGTCTTTGCTGGGGGATGGATTTGGGATATACTGTAGGGAGAAAGAAAGAGAGAAGGCTGTGTAAATAAAATCCAGCCTCAGTGGAACAATGCAAGAGTGATTTATCTGAAGGGTTCCTGCCAGTGATGTTTACAGAGATAAGAGCGAATGTGTGGAAGCAAGGGGAGGGAATGGGAGGAAAGATGGCCCTTCCAGTAATAAAGTGCTCTTCATGAAGTCACCTGAACAACTATACAACCTCTTTCGAGGGTCAGGCTACATGACTAAGCCAGAAGAAACATGAAAAGTAACTAGAAATAAACATAATAGCTGCCTTGAGGTTTCCAATTTTAATAGTACTATTAGACTTGATAAATTATAGGAACTAAGTGGAAACATTCTTGGTCAAAAAAAATCTCTGATGAGAACAATTATATATTTCTTTTTTTTCTTATTTTAGTAATAATGCAACTTGATTGTTATATCCTGTTCAGTGGATCCAAAGCTGCCTGTCCTGGAACACAGAGCATGAGGTGTCCAATCCAACCCCTGGCAGGAGAACCTGGAGGAAAGCCATGAACCGAGCTCAGGATTGTTAACCTAAGAAGAAAAAAAGTTGGTGAGGAACTAATGTTTATCACAGCTTTCTAGTGAGAACAGAAACTAATATGTTTCATTAGTAAAACATTAGCATTTAAACCACCTAGGTTTTGGGTTACACTTGTGCCACCTGGGCAGACTTGGGCAGAACTCCTCAAGACCTCTGAGTGTGTGCTGTGGTGTTTGGCACTAGGATGTTAGTGGAAGATCCTTTGAGTGCTGTGGTTGTGGGGTGGGGTCTCTGTGGATCAGAGTTTTGTTTGTCAGGTGAATTCCATGGATGCTTGATCGGATTGGGATCTGGATCCATGGCCTTGTGCTCTTTGCCTGCTGTGGTCTCATACATGGTGGGCTGTGGTGCGAGAGGCTCTGGGCTTGGCCTACAGGCTCCTATATTGTAACTGAAAAAAGATGAATTAAAGAGTGATTAACTAGAGTTGAATCTTGGTGTATAAAGGGTGGAAGTATTCTTTCATAAAATCACTGGTGGGCCTTGCAGCACTACGCCTATAAATACAAGGGTGAGTCAAAAATTATCCGCGCTCTGGTTGTAGAATTGATCATAACTACTGTTTAGAAATGACAAATGCATACTTTTTCTCAATGATCTCATTGCTTTTCAATGCACTTTGTCCATCTGTCAACAAGCTTTTGTATTTCCTTATTAAAAAATGTTTTATGCTGAGCTGCGAGCCATGAATGTGCCACTGTCTTCACTTTATCAGAAGTTAATCTTTGTCCTCGTAGGGCTGCTTTCAGGGGGACCAAAGAGGTGAAAGTCTGATGGAGTGAGAACAGGACTAAAGGGAGGATGCTTTAACACCTCAAAAAAAGTTTTTACAAGGTATCAACAGTGTGGGCAGAAGTGTTCAGACGTGCATCAACGCCCTCAGATAGCTGTCCCCCGAGTTTAATCCGAAGTTTAGTCTTTAGCTCTCCAATAAGTGTCTCACTGTAACGAGGACTGTCGATTGTTGAACATTTTTCCTGATAAATGTTCCAATACTGGACTGGCCTTTTGAGAATACCAGAAAACTGTAAGCGTTGACGATTTTTCCAGCTTTTGAAACTTTTCTTGGTCTGCGATTGAGGACGTTTCCATCCCATACTCTGCCGTAATGAATCCAGTATTGATTCCTTTAAAGAAACTTTTACATCCCTTAGAGTCCAAATTTTGTTTGCAGATATTCAAACACTTCTGTTTATGCTCTTCTGTGAGTTGTTTTGGCACCAGGTATACTTTCAAACCACAAAAAAAAGTAGAAAAAATAATCACTGCACGCTGCTCTTCTTTCAAGCAAATCACAAGTGGAGCGTCCATGTTTGCTCTCACCGCAGTTACAAATGAACTGATGTAACACGTTCACACCTGCATACAAACAGTAGCATTAAACGGAAAGCACTGATTTTCATATTATGATAACTGGAGTGCAGATTGTTTTGTTTATCTCACGCTCGTATAATGCTTGATTGTGACTAATATATATTTCAGAGGTTACATACAGGACATTGTGAAACAATTAACAATGGCCAGGTAGTCAAAATACAATAACAGTTTACTTGCCAAACTTGTCTGAAAAGCTCAGTTCGTTACTGCATTTCACAGATGTTCTACAACATGTTTAAAAAAGAGTGATGCACCATTAATTATTGATAAATTGTTTATCGTGAGTGAGAGGAATAAAACACTTCACTGATGAAGAGTGCAGTTATTGAAATCAATCTTTGTGATAACAATAACCGTGCTTTATGATTGATTATTTTCCTGTAACATCTCAACACAAAGTGGTATTGCTTACTCAGACAATCAAATGGAAGTGTTAACCATTAAAAATCATTTTTGAGGAGAATCAAACCCTATTGAGCGACTTATTGTTCGAGAAACAGGATTTTTTTTTCTTCCTTCAAAGAGATGAAGAACATGGCGAGCCGTGACCAGAGACTCCATTGTTCCCTCTTCAACTCTGCTGGTTTCTTGGCTCATTCCAAAAAAAAAAGTGTCCCGAGATGATGCATCACCTCGGCAAGCTTTTCTACTATTGTTTAGAATAATTTTATTAAAAATCAGCATTTTTATTTGCCGTCGGGGGAAAGCGGCAGTGGTGCCACAGGTGAAGCAAGAAGGGGTTTTTCTTCTCCGATTCACGGAGGGGTTTTCAGTGTTTGTATAAGCAATTCACTATAATTATGCATTGTTTTCACAAACATGTCCCTCCACAATCATATCTCAAAAATCAAACAAGACAATGCATCTCTGTAGATTGGGGAAAAAAAAAAAAAAGATGTTGCATGTTTAGTGACACAATGGACAGGACTCCTTAAAGTGTGTGTTTGTGCGCATACTCTGCATGGTATAAAAACGCAACTATTGGTGTTTAATGTGCATTGTGTGGGCTCGGGGTTTAATTGTGGTGCACAGAAGGGCCATCCATCACGTGGGTTTTATTGTGTTGCGCATCGTGTCATCCCTATGTCACCGGCAGCTTTGTTTTATAAGTGAGAGGCCATTAAGAAGCTCGGTCCATAAAAAGCTTGTTAAAACAGAGGGACGTGAAGAGGAGGCTCTAAAACAACAAAGAGCCTCCTCTCCTTAACAAGCACACCATTCAGGAAGGAGAGAAAGGGAGAGAGAGAGAGAGAGAGAGAGAGAGGATTTTTATGCACTGTCAAAAGGCACAGCTGTCCTTTCCTTTGGGGTTTTGCACATCTGTCGACACTGTTAATGATAACAAAATTCATGCTCTCCACACCACCTCTCTCTCTCTTTCTCTCTCGTCATCTCTCCATCCCACTATTTCAATCCTATCACTCCATCTCTTCCCTCCGTCTGGTGCTACTTGCTCTCTGCACATCTGGAGCCAGTGCCCGGAAGCCCGGTCGCGTCTCCCATCTGTGAGGGAACTCACGCCTCTTTAGGCATCCAAAAAACCCCTCGCCGCAGGACAACGGGGAAATGGGGAGGGTCCCGGGCCATGGGTGGTGGAGTGGATAAAGTTAACGAGCAAATGAGCACATGCTAAGTCGGCGGGGTGGAGGTGGAACATCTGTAAGAAGGGGTGAGGGGACACAGAGTCGGGATGTCGGGAGGGCCGGTGCGTTTGTTTGGGACTAAAGAGGTGGATTGCTGAAATGACAGTATGGGACAGCATGGGACAGAAAAAGGTGAAAGGAAATGAAAGGACAGGAAAGGAAAGGAAAATAAGGAAGGGAAAGGGATGGAAAGGAACCCATATAATTCCTGTGCAGAATGGACAAGGTGCAACAAAAAAAAAAAAAATAGGGAAAAAAATTAAAGAAAATAAATTTTTAAAAAAAGAAGAGAAAGCATAGACAATGACATTATGTTAAAAAAGAAGAAGGAAAGGATAAGAATGGGAAAGGAAAGGAAAGGACATTATGGTGCAGAATGGGATAGGTTAGAATGGGACAAAAAAGGAAATACATGAAATAAAAGAAAAGACAAATGAAGAATGAAAGGAAAAGAAAGGAAAGGAAAGAATTTGAAATGAAGAATGATAAAATAGAAAAATAAGAAAATAAAGAACAGAAAAGAAAAACAAGGCAAAGGAAAGAAAAGTATACTGTAGGACAAGACAAAGGAGGAGAGGAAAGGAAAGGAAAGTAAGGGTACAGTACCAAAGGGTACAGTACCAAATGAGATGGGAAAGGGCTACAAAAGACTGGAAAAGAAAGGATGTTAAACGTGAAATGATTGGAAGTGAAATGAAAGGAAGTAAGATTGAACAGGACAAGAAAGCAGAGGAAATATAATTACCAAAAGGGGAAATGATGGAAGAGTTCAGAATGGGACAGAACAGGACAAAAACGAAAGGAACAAAGAAAGGAAGGGGAAAGACACCATGTAGAGCATCATGTGTCCTCACGTGTGTACTTTGTAGACAAACTGAGTCAAGCTCGATTGTTCATCAGACAGACATGGATAACATGAGCACACGTCTTCGCTTAACTCACCCACTGTCTGACGAACAAGCTTTGTGATGGTTTCTGATATTATTATGATTGTAAAAGCTGGTCAATTAACATCGCAACCTTTGATTTATAGCCCGGTATCATGCCGTGAGCAAGAACCTGCTGTTTTCACCCTGCCATGTCATTTCCGTTCGCCCTACTGGCTTGGACTGCCGCCGAGCTGCTGGGCCCCAAACCTGAGATTCAAACCACGTGCCTCACATCTGTAACCACTTTCGAGGTCGAGACATTTACCATGGCGACAGGCAGGCACGTGGTAAAATCATAAAAGCTCAGAGGAGCAAACATGACCTAGGAAGTGGTGCTGTCGAACAAAATGACGTGCAGCAGACAACGAAATAGGGCACATATAGGCTAAAATTGGAGGGGTTTTTTTTTTTTTTGGTTCACTTTAATCTATGTGGGCAGCAATTCTTATGAAAATTAGTGGAGATTTAACGCGGTTAAGTTTGACACATCAGTGACAATTTTATTATATCTTTTTTTAGCAGCACCTCTCTTAGCACATGGAACGTTCCTCCCTTCCGTTATGACTAGAAAGTTCTCGTTAAGAGACACAATGTGCTTCATCTGTGCAGGTTGTAGCTAGGAGATTAGGGTTCCTCCCACTCCTATCACCTATTGGAAAATTATTCAGAGCGGGGTGGGGTGGGGGGGATTGGAGGTGGGGCGAGGGTAAGGGCAGTCGGCTTATCCACCTCCTTCTTCTCCCTGAGCTACCTCGCTTTGCTTTTACACTCTCATGAAGATCTAAGAAATTTTCCTTCTAGTTTAGGTTTATTTCCACACCTCATCAGAAAGAGAGAGAGAGAGAGAGTGTGTGTGTGTGTGTGTGTGTGTGTGTGTGTGTGTGTGTGTGTGTGTGTGTTTCGAGTGAGGGAACTTGTAGAAAACACTTGCCCTGGCTGGACTGGACTGTACAAAATCCCTGTCATTCCTTTTTTTTTTTTGGCTTTGCTCTCTGGCTTCCTGTTTTAACTCTCGTCCATGCTCCCTCCTTGCTTAAGGCTTCCAATCTCTCTCTCTCTCTCTCTCTCTCTCTCAGACATGACAGAGGGAGGAGGGATAAGGCTAGAGTAATTATGGTTCAGCGAGCCTGGCAGGTGTGATAAATGACTAATAAGGATAGAGGAGCTCCAGGTTCTCAAAGGAGGACTATTAGAGTCTTATCAGTGCTGGGCTGCTGTTCCTCACGCTTGGCCCGGGACACAAGCCCTTGTAGCTACGCAACCTCCAACCTCTTTCTATCCGAAGCCCACCCCAGAGAGGCCTTCTCCATTAACCCTTTAGCTGCCGTGCCTCGCTACGGACTCATTTGATGTGCAAGCGTGCTCATACACGTGTGTAAAATCGCTATACTGTATCGGGGTCTGCACGTGTCCATGGACCACTTGTCTTCCTGGAAGATGAAAGCACATGAGTGCAGGAGCAGTGAAAATGTCGTAACAAAATGCCCAACTCAAATGAAATCAGTCCAGGTCAATCAAGACGGTTTAATTACAGTAACCCACTTCTACAAATGCGCTCTCATTAGATGCTTGACTTCCACATGGCTGTAGATTAATTACTATAGAAATGTAGCGCACGCCATGTCCCTGTGTCTCCAGAGGCTGAGGAGTGTGTGTTGTTGGTAAATGTAGCCCGCTGTATATGGGTCAGAAGCACAGCGAGCCCCTCAGGACCGCAGAGGATGACAGTATGGGTGAGCAGAACCTGCAGAAGGAAAGTGATGTATGGAAATATATATAACGTAAACTCTATATATGCATGCGGTGCACCTGGGTGATGCTCCAAAGCTGAGGCTTTTTCAAGAGAGGAAAAAAAAAAAAAACCTGGACACATTCTGGGCAATAAACCTGATTCAGATTCTAATCACTGCCAAGGGTATGAAGACAAGCGGAAGATGTGGTGACGGGACAGAAGAGATGTGACGTGCATTTATTGTAGTTAAAGTGCGGATGAAAGAAGAAAAGGAGAGGTGGGATACATGAATTCTCAGTTTAGTGTACTAGACCAGTGTAAGGACGGGAAGAATGAGCAAGGGGGATGAGAGGACAGAATGAGAAAGGAATAGAAAGGAAGGGATGGTTTAGGGAGGGAATGAAGAGCAGAGGAAAGGAAGAAGGGAATTACATTCCAGTACAAAAGCCAGACAGGAAGTAGGTGGTGGGCTTGGAAAGGAAAGAAATCTATGAGTGAAAAAATATTGTAATAAAAAAAAGGAAAGAAAAAGGAATGGGAATGGAATAAAAGGGAATTTGCATGATGGGAAGAGAAATAAAAGGTAGCAGCGAGATAATGATTGGACAGGATAGGAAAAGGACAAGAAAGAAAAGGCAAAGGAGCTGAAGAGAAAGGAAATAGTGGGATAGAGTGGGAAAGGAAATTGAGAAAAACAGTTAAAAAGGACAGTACAGTGCAGAAGCAGAGAGGGTAGGAAAGGGCAAAGAAGGGAATGGATGTGGAGGGAGAGGAAAATAAAAGAGATGAGGGGTATGGAAAAATTAGAAGGGAAGGAAATGAGCAGAAAGGAAAGGAAGAGAGGAAAAAAGGAAATAAAAGGAAAGGAAAAGAAAAGAAAGTGAAGAAAGGGAATGAACGGAATAAATGAAAGGCAACTGAAAGGAAATAAAAGGAAGAGAAGATAAAAGAAAATATGTAATGGGAGGAGAAAAGAAAGGGAAAAGGGAGAGTTAAATGAAGAGTAGATCAGGAATGAGAAGGAATGAAAAGGAAAATGGAAATAAAAGGAAAAGGAAGAGGAAGGAAAATAAAGATGGGTCTAGGATTGCTCAGTGGTTAAGGCATTGGACCACGGTTCGGAAGGTCTCAGGTTCAAATCCCAACACCACCAAATTGTCCCTGTTGGGCTCTTAAGGAAGGCCCTCAACCCTCAACTGCTCAGGTGTATAATGAGATAAACATGTAAGTTGCTCTGGATAAGGGGGTCTGCCAAATGCCTAAATGTAAAGAAGGTTGTGGAAACAGAATGTAAGGGAAAGGAAAGAAAATGAAACAAATTGAAAAGGAGTAAGAAGGCATGTAAACATGTATCAAACAGTGCCATGAAAATCTTTCTATCATTTATAATTTCCAAACTATATTTCTGACAGTCTTCTTTAAACCTGGGACTTTGCTACTGTAAGCCAACTTCATGGAGAAAAGAAAAGAAAAGAATTGGTGAATTGGTGAAACTATGCAGGCTAGCACATTGCTAACTCTAACAAGGCTTTGAAAATAATTTACATCATACTGTGACATAACATATAACAATTGGCTTCATCCCTGAGATTCAGTCTAACATCCCTGTGAACTTCTAATGCATTCTCTGATCGAGTCTCAGTCTCACACAAGCATCGCTAACCAAGCGCCACTAACATGTTTATTGGCCTTTTAAAAAGCGAACTCCTCCCAGCTAATACATAACCCGCAATCTTTTCTGCATGTGCCATTGGGTTAGAAGTGACCTATATTTTCCCTACGATGGTTCTCATGCATCTCTGGCAATTACAGAGTGGAATAGCATCCATTTTCCCCCACTTAGGTAAATGAAATTAGATCTCTATTTATAACTGTAGGGGAGCACAGCATCTCGTGGCCCTAAAGGAGATTTATGGGCGGCAAAGTGTGCACAAGGCAACCTAGAGGAACCAAAATAAATATTTGTAGTTGTAGCTGTTTTCTTGTTTGTTGGTTTGTTTAGTTTTTTTCTTTACATAATTGTTTATTCATTCATCTATTCGTGGTTTTCCTATAACACTTATCCTGTGCAGACTTACATGCGGTTTGACACTACGGGAATCTGGAAATGCAGTCAGTCTGCAGTGCATGTCTTTGGACTGTGGGAGGAAACCGGAGTACCCGGAGTAAACCCACCAAGCACGGGGAGAAGATGCAAACTCCACTAAAGGTGAGATTTAAACATTTAAACCTGGAGGTTGCAAAGCAACAGTGGCATAATGGTTAGCACTGTGGCCTCGCACCACCAGGGTGTGGGTTCGGTTCCCACCTCGGGGTCTTTGTGTGTGGAGATTGCATGTTCTCCCAGTGCTTGGCGGATTTACTCCGGTTTCCTCCCACAGTCCAAAAACATGCAGGTTAGACTAACTGGTGTTCACAAATTACCCGTAGTGTGTGAGTGGGTGCCCTGTGGTGGACTGGCATCCTATTCAGGGTGTACCCTGCCTCGTGCCCAGAGTCTCCTGGTAGACTTTAGGATTTCCATGACCATGTACTGGATAAATGCCTTAAAGAAGGAATTAATAAAAAATAATTAGTAGTAGTACTAGTAGAGTTAGAAGTAGTATTTATACTGGTATGTTGTTATTAGCTATAGTAACAGCTTTTCAGTTGTTTTGCTTGATGATGATGATGATGATGATGATGATTTCAGTTTTAAATGCATTTGTAGCAATATGTAATACTGACTGTAATTTTAGAAAAGCGTAAACATTAATATAACATTTTCATTTCCCAACCCCCCCCCCAAAAAAAAAAAAAATCAATTTGTAGATTACTTGGAGAAAGCATACATTTTGCAATGTTTATCTTTTAAGAGGCGCACAGCTATAACCAATGTGTTTCCTAGATATGTAGCTTTTTGTAAAGTGATGGTGTTAGATTTTTTTTTAAATGCACATTTATATAAAAAAGCGTAAAAAAGAAAACACATTCCCCCTGCCGTATATCCAAGCTAACCAATATCACACTGATAAAACACATGCAAATGCACATAAACATGTTTTTTTTTTTTTTGTGTGTGTGTGTGTGTGTGTGTGTGTAGTATGACTGTAGAGGCTGACATGGTAAGATTCATCAGTGTTAGTGGCATCTCGCTCACACAGAAAGAACTTTAGTGTGCACAGGGGAGCGCTCCTCCGTTCTGCACACACCACTTCATCCATTATTTTTAAAGGCTCATCTGTTACCATTTCCTCATTTCTCTCTCTCTCTCTCTCTCTCTCTGTGAATGTGTATGTGTGTGTGTATACATGGCCTACACAAGGTCTCACGATACTACAACACGGGCACTAAATCAGCGTGTCTCTGTGCAGCTGCCTGAAATTAAATCTTACTGGAGCGAGCCATTCCTCTGTAAGCACTCGCTCTAACAAGAGGTTAAAAGAGGCATGAAGAAAACTTCTCTAACCTCCACAATAATTGCTTTCTATTCTCCAACATATCACATTCTGGGAAAAAAAATCGAAAAAAAAAAAAAAAAAACACCACACACATGCATGTACATGAGCACACACACACACACACACACACACACACACACACACACACACACACTCTGAATCACTTTGGGCGTTCAGCCCTCATAGCACCTCGCAGAAATGGATTGTGTATCTCCTGCAGTGTACACTACACTTCACACACACACACACACACACACACACACACACACACACACTGTACACACATTCTGATTGGCCACATCGTAGTGAGCAGCAGCTCTGATAGCAGCACAGCTACAAATCGCAGTTCAATGCTAAAGGTCCCACATAAATATTTGACTATTTCTTTAACAAATTAACACAGGTCTTAATGATTTCAGTCATCTAACTCTGTTTATTTCACTCCGTCTCCAAACAAGTTGTTTCTGTATTTATGTAAATGAGCTACAGCTGAGCCACGCCCCTCCAGAGAATAGCAGTGGTGACCAACAACCCAGGGTAGGGGTATCTTCTTATATGAGGTCACATTAGGTAGGCAAATCTAATTGGGTTTAATTTAAGCCCTGGCCGATACAAACATAGAAAAAAAGCAAGTATTTATTTATCTATTTATTTGTTCTTTTACTTATTCGTTTATTGTGCTTGTACACACACTGGAGACCTATCTGGATGTCTAAACATGACTAAAAAGTTAAACATGACTAAAAAAAATTTTGCATAACAAATTTGCTTTAATGTGTTCATTCTAATCTGTTACAGTTACTGCTCTAATAAGAGTTACTTTACAGGTACACGTGCTGCCATACATTGATTAAAAAATATTATTGATTTTTTTTGTACTTAGTTTTTTATTTTCTTTCATAAAAGATTATTTAGGGTAGCCTCTGTCCCACATTCCAAAGACATGCAGGTTAGGTTAATTGTTTTTTTCCAAATAATTGTGTTTTTCCAAAAAAATGTGTGTGTGTGTGTGTCCTGCGATGGATTCCTCCAACCCCCCCCCCCC
>JAOTRS010000036.1:34146987-34158080 GCA_028565755.1 Dinotopterus cunningtoni
AAATAATTTAGTTTATTAAATATTTTAATTAAATTGTAAATGATCTTTTTTATTATTATTATTATTTTAAATATTTACAATAATTGGCTCAATTACATGGTTAGTGGCTGATTCACCTGGACAGGGTGATTTATGTTAAAATGCTATTTTTGACTATAGTTTAGCATTTAATTCTGTAATTTCTTACTATAATATAGGGAAGTTTAGATCATTTTAGTGACTCTGTTCTTTAAATCTCGTTCATCAAAATGAATGAATCTTTTATTGAGTCATTTAGTTCATTTTGTTCTTTTGATTAGAAATAAAATAAAATGTTGCATTTTCGGACCCCCAACACGTCTGCATACACAAATTTTGGCTATAGTTCCAGTAATAAAAATATTACAATGCAGTTAACGACATATTAGGATAAACAAAATGAGCAGCTCACCTCTCATATCTTCTAGTCTGAGTCATTCATTCTTTTGTCACGTGACCCCATAGACTCTATGCAGTGCAGTATTATTGCATAGCGTCTATGGGAGACACGTGACAAAAGAACGAATGATTCGGACTAGAGGACACATGAGATGAACTACTCATTTCTGTTACATAACCTACTGAGTTTTTGCGATGCTTTGTGCATGCACGCCCAGTAGAAAATGAATCAATCGCTCTCTGAGACTACCCGTTCTTCGAGTCAAAGTTTACACTGATTCAAAAACAACAACTCGTTCATTAATGACCCATCACTACTATAATCGCAGAAGAGGAACTACCAGACCCCTGTCATCTATGTGACGCCAGTGAACAGAGTAGATAGCTCCCGGTGCCTTGGTGTTCACATCACGCAGGACCTGTCATGTTCCTGGCAGAGCCTCTACCATCTTAGATGCCTGGAACACTTAAGACGGCCATGCAAGATGCTAAGGAACTTTAATCCTGCACCACAGAGGGCATCCTGATGGGAAACATCACAACCTGGTTAGGGAACGGCACCATGCAGGACAGGCGAGCTCTACAAAAGAGTGTGAGCTGAGTGCATCATCTGCACTGAGCTCCCTGACCTGCTCTCGATCTTCAGCAGACGGTGCTGGACCAGTGCCAGGAAGATGGTGAAGGACCTCAGCCACCCCAACACTGGACTGTTCTCTCTGCTGCAGTCAGGAAAGCGCTTCCGCTCCCTAAAGACCAACACAGAGAGACTGAGGAGGAGAAGCTTCTTCCTGCAGGCTATTCGGGCCCTCGACCAGAACACCTCAAAGGACTAAAATCATTTTACTTCATTTCCAGTTGCAATGCAAATTTTTTTAGTCTTTAATTTAATTTTGCAACATTTTCATTGTAGTGAAATCTTTCTTTTCCACTTTGTGTCGCGGACAGTTGTATAAGCATTTAACTCTGTATGGTTGTGTACATGACAAATAAATTTGTCAATAAAAATAATTGAAGTGCTGATTCACTCATTTGTACCAGTGCTTATTTAACCCCTAGCGGAAACCAGTAAGCTGACAGCACAGCCCAGTTCCAGGCTCGAGCTGTAAGCGTGAAGCTCAGTGCTGTTTGTGTTAACTGGATTCTGCACCATGTGCTCTTTCCTGTCAAAGCTGACAGCGAGGGCAGTTGTAGGGGGCAAAGGGCACAAATTTCATCTTCTTCATTCTCGTCCCAGTCCCTTTTTTTATTCGGAAAGTGTTGTATGTCAGCGCTAATGGAACTCAAGGTGGAGTTTAGCTTCAGCAGCCTATGACGGTATGCATGCTAACACCTCAGTGTGCGATGTCACACAACTCTGCCCTAGAGAAGCCTCGTTCAGACAGAAAGAAAAGCAAGGAAAAAAGAGAAAGAAAAAAAAGAAAGAAAGAAAGAAAGAAAGGAAAAAAGAGAAAGAAAAAATGAAAAAGGAAAGAAAGAAAGGAAGAAAGATATGTGGAAAGGAAGGAGAAAAGGAAAAGAGAAGGAAAAGAAGAAGAGAAAGAAAGAAGGAAAAAGATGTGTAGAGAGAAAAGAAAAGGAAAAGACAGAAGAAAGAAAGAAAGAAAGAAAGAAAGAAAGAAATCACTAAAGTTAAACCAATGATTCGGCCTAAAGGTACTATAAACATGGCAGATTATTTTAGAACAAACAAACAATTAAAATTCTGCCCAGGAAGCTTTAAATTATTTTAGATTGTAAAGGGGAAATAAAGTAAGAAGAGAAAGAAAGAAAGTGTGGTGAGGAGGTGCAGCTTCTAGTTGGGATAAACTCATGTTACAGGCACTGAAACATGGGCTCAATGAGTAGATTCATACACATACATGTACACACATGTATGTAAACACACACACACACACACACACACACACACACAAAGCAAGCAGAGTTGCATGGCAACAGGAGCCTGAGGGAATGCGGTCGCAACATGAAGCAGGTTTCTCTTCAGTCGATCCTTCAGCGTGACATTCTGTGACATTTAAGATGTCGTTAAAGGTGTGAGTACGAGGGCTGGCCTGAGCCGTGTGTCTGCTGTCACACACGCTATGAAATAAAACACAAGAAGAACAAACGAAGGAAATACAGCTCACACGGTTCTCACACACACACACACACACACAGAGCTCACACATACGCACACACACCGCTCGCCCCCTCTCTCCTCCGGCTCTGACGCTGTATTATACAGATCTTTACTGTACAGCACTGTACGTATTCATCAAATGAAATATGGTCTGGGTAAAAGCCTGGCCTGTACACGTCCTGGATTTATTTCACTGTATTTACACTCGAGCTCGCTCAGGATTTAATGCTGCCTGCTGTTGGAACACTTCACTAAAAGCCCCTGACCTGATGGCCAAAAGGTGGCGTGCCTAGGGAAAACCCTGTGCTTAGATAAGATCCTCTGCTTTTCATGCCATCTTCTCTCCGCTTGAGAAAAGCAGCTCTTCCAGCAGAGCTCGCGATCTGGCTCGTCCCAGCGCCACTGACAGCTAGCGCGCTGCGTTACAGTTAGTGCTAAGCTAGCCTGCGTCACCGGGTACCCGGACCCCTGCTAAACAGCAGTCAATGTTTGTTTTGGACAGCACCGTGTTTAGGAGAGCAGCGATTAGCCTCTGTTAGAGCAGCAAGACGCCGTGTTACAAAAGCTCCCCTGCTGAGAGAGCTGTCAGGTCCAACAGCGAGCGAGAGAGAGAGAGAGAGAGAGAGAGAGAGCGAGAGAGAGAGAGAGAGGTGGTGGTGATTCTTATTATTTCTGATTCTGAGCTTCAGTTACTGAAAAGGAACCTCTCAGTGTTGAGATTTCAGCTGTTCATTTCAGTACACAGAATATTAAGAAAGAAAGAAAGAAAGAAAGAAAGAAAGAAAGATCAGGGGAAAGGAAAATGAAAAGAAAGGGAGGAGAAGGCAAGCAAGCCAGAAAGAAAGATAAAAAGAAGAAATGAGGTAAATGAAAATATGGCAGGAAATTAAGAGAGAAAGAAAAAAGAGGAAAGAAAAAATGAAAGAAAGAATGAAATATTTTTTTTTTAAAAAGAATGAAAGAAATTGGGAAAGATGAGGATAGACAGGAAAAAAAAGAAAGAAGACCAGGGGAAAGGGAAATGAAAAGAGAGGGAGGAGAAGGTAAGCAAGCCAGGAAGAAAGATAAAAAGAAGAAAAGAAAAAGGTAGAATGAGAATATCGCAGAAAATTAGGGGGGAAAGAAAGAAAGAAAGAAAGAAAGAAAGAAAGAATAAAATAAAAAACATGGGGAAAGATGAGAATAAGCAGGAAAAAATGAGAGAGAGAAAAAAGAAAGTAAGAAAGAAAGAAAGAAAGAAAAAAAGAAAGAAAGAATTAAACAGGAAAGAATAAAAGAACAGTGGAAAATAAGAAGATAAGGAGGGAAAGAGAAAAAAACAAAAATAATAATAAAAGAAGAAAAAAAGAATGAAAATGAGAAGTTGGGAGAAAATAGAAAAAAAGAAAAAAAAGAGAAAGAAAAAAGAAAGAAACAAATTTTGATACATAAAAATTTTTTAAATAAAAAAATTCACTTGTATCTTTCGTGATTTAAAGCCAAAAAAAAAAAAAAAAAAATAAATAAATAAATAAAGAATAGTCAGAAATTCATTAGTCAGAAATAAAAAAAAAAGTGTTTGTGTGTAGACATTATAAAAATCACCCAAGCGTGGAGAAAACGGAGGTGGCACTAAATAAATTATGTAAATACAGTAAGTGGATTATTTTCTCATTTGCTGGTGCAGATCTGCAGAACTCTTGGCACCGCTGTGGCACTACAGCTCTGTCCTTTGGCTCAGCACAGGAGCTCTGCGACTGCAGTATATCACTGAGTGTGTGTGTGTGTATGTGTGTGTTTTCTCACTAGGGTTCACTCGTGATCGTGAGTTGTGAGTGTTGAGGATGAGGAACCTTAAGAGCACGATAGTTTCTTGGCTAACCCCTCGTCTAACGCTGACCTTTTAGAGTTTTCTATGATAAAGCCGTGCACTCGCGTGAGATGAGCACCTTTTCTCTCTTTTTTTTTTTAGCATTGCAAACCAACCTGAAATCTTGAGTCATTTGTTCAAACCATGTTACAAGCATCCTCACACGAGAGTGGAACATTTATCACAATACGGAGGCCCTGCGTTCCCTTTTCAAAAAACCTGAACCGTCTGCTTTTTCTCAGAACAGGAAACCCCAGACGTGTACGGCTTTCTCTGTAGTATGTATACATGTAGTCCCCTTTGTACTAGGGTATGATGAAGAGAGTGAAAAAAGAGAAAGAGGGAGACAGAGAAGGAGAAGAGGGAGAGAGAGAGAGATAGAGGGGGAAAGAGATAAAAAGAGAGCAGGTATAAGTCTTATGATGGATTTTAAAAAGAATGTGACAGCTGGTGGTTTGGTTTTTTTTTAAAAGGCAGCAGATCTACTCTCCCGGGTGACTGCGTCTCTATTCAGCCCTCCATTTATCACCATCACGTCCCCAGCTGTGGCGGGAGGCGGGTATGTGGGTATGTGCCACCGCAGTCCTTACACACCATCGCACAAATCAATTGCTGCCAGCACCTCTTCAGTGCGTAATCCATCCTCCTCCAAGCATGCACAGATCTGTGGAGTCACCGCTCCGACCAAACACCTGGATTCATCCGAAAGACCGCGCGTGTTCCCTCTGAGCTTGAAGGACAGATGCTGGGTCAAATTTTGTCACCCTGATGTTCTTTTAAATATTGAAAAATTGAGGACTTATTGACTCGAGTCGTCACTTCTTTACTAATACAGTAAGAGTACGACTGGGACGTTTCAGTGATTTAAGCAATGTTTAAACACTCAGTTGTTTTTCGGTAGTTTGAGGACGCCGTGATCTCATGCAAAGCTTTAAAATCCTTTAATATTCCATACTGCATGGTTTTGTGCACCATCATTAATCCACTCCAATATAAATAAATATAAGCATTGTTACCCTCCATTTTAACTAAAGGCCTCAGCAGAAGATTCCAGCTGGCCTCTATGAAAATTATGACATAATTACAAGGCTAATTCATCAACCTTTTATAAAAGTTTTGTGCAAATGTTTGTGAAAGCCAAACTGTACTATGGTAAGTAAAGTGCACAGATATAAATGATCGATCACAGTAAACGCTGAAAAACAAAAGTTGAAGTTGAATTTTGGCTCACTATTAAGCCAGAAATCTATAGCAGAACTATTCCAGATATCAGATGATATAAAGTCCCATAAGAAACTTTACCATAGTATAGGTACCGTAGTATAGGTACTAATGGTTCATGTATGATGGTATATAGCACCACTTTATACCACTATCGATTGTTGGCATACAGTAGTACATGTACCACATAATGGAACATAGTTCATTCTATCATGGTACGTACTTTGGTACAACTGTCCATGTACTATAGTCTGGTACATGTTACTACTATGTACTGTTGAATGGTTCTAGGGAACACATACAAGGATACTGTTATACATGTTTATGTACCATTATGGCGGCAGAGTGGCGTAGTGGTTGGAACTGTCACCTTGCATCTCCAGGGTCAGGGTTCATTTCCCGCCTCAGGGTCTGTGTGCATGAAGATCACCAAGTTCTCCCCATGCTTGGAGGGTTTCCTCTAGGTACTCCGGTTTCCTCCCACAGTCCAAAAATTTGCAGATTTAGATAATTGCCCGTAGTGTATGAATGGGTGTGTGAATATTGACTGGAGGTCCTACCATGGTGATAAAAATGGAAATAAACACAATGGTAATCACCATTGGCCTCCCCAGTCACTAGCAGAGGTTCCTAGATGGATGGATGGATGAATGGATATACAGTACCATAATTGGCATACGTTGGACTATGGATTAGGAGGTCCCTGGTTCAAAACTCACCCCCACCAAAGTTGACCCTGTTGGGTCCTTAACTCTCAACTGCTCAGATGTATAATAAGTCTATGGTGAACACCATGGTATTTGTTGGGTACCACAGTGGCTATTCAGCAGGTATCTAATGTGGTGCTGCTAGAAGTACTATACCATACCAAAAGTATGTACTAACTGCTGATCTTTGGTAGCCACTGTAGTACCCAGTAAGTACCATTGTCTTGTCCAAGGTATTGTGGTTTACACCATCTACCACAGTACCCATTGAAGTGCCAGAGTATCTACCCTGTAAAGTCATATAATGCATTCTATAGTAATGTCTGAAGTACCATGGTAATACTATGATATATTATGGCATAATAATATGGCATAATTTACTACAGCAAATGTCATATGGAGTCTATTGATTCAAAGTTTACATTAGTTATTCTGCTTTTTTTTTTTTACACACGCACATTCAGTAGAATTAGAATATGTAATACTCAGTAATATTAGAATATGAAAGAACTTTTCAGTTCAAATGCATTATATTTCCACAATTCAAAAGATCCTGTGTACTGTATAAAATATTTTTTAATTAATCCATTCATTTCCAACTTGATAAACGAGTCCCAATATCATTGTGTAATTGATCTTCACAAACAAGGCGTGTCAAAGCTGATTCCCTCCAAACATCGGTTTCACCGACATGCTGAACTCACCAACCTCAAACCCCCGATTTATTTAATGGTCTCATGTAACACCTGCACGGCCCAAATGTCTGTCGAGTTCCCCTGTTTTATGCTTTTTTGTTTAATAGAGAATGAGCATTTGGATAACGTTTACTCCGATGGCTATATTTCACCCAAACAGAACGGAAATGGTTAAAGGTGCATCATTAATTGTTAAACAGATCGTAATGCAAGAACACATGAGAGAACAATTATAGGACGTCGGATCACTTTAGAGAATGCATAAAAGCAAAAGATTTAAACATAAGTCCAGAGCTGCACTCGCACTACCTTGAATAATTTACCACAGGGAAATGAATTATTCACATTAACGTCATGCTTAATGTTTACTGTATGTCAACAGACTGCTCTAAGTCGGTTTAGTACTTCAGGATTATAGCGCCGTTCATGCGCATTTTGTGCAGACAGAAGCCGCTGTAGGCCATTACGCTCATTCTCATAAGCTCCATCTGAAACGTGCAGGGACGTCCTGAAAGGGAAAATAAATAAATAAATAAAAAGGTAAGAGAAAGACTGAGGACTTCCCTGAGGACACCAGCACACGTGCCGCGAACCCAGACTGGCCCCGTCACAGAGACCAGCAGGAGGGTTGGTCAGCCGAACACCTCTTACAAGGACGGAGCAGCGACTGGCGGTCCCACTGAACTAGACAACAGTGAATCAATGGCGTCTCTGCCATTGTGACACAGCAATTACCTTTAACTCGTGTCTATTGATTAGCCAAAAAAAATAAATAAATAGTCCTCGACCTTCTGCACTAAAATACTAAGTAGTATACTGTAAAATACATACAAAAATTACACTGTGTATATTGAGGGTTTATTTTAGAAGTACAGATTCATAGTTTCTGCAGGTAGGAGTTTTGAAAACAGGAATGATCCAGATGATAAATCATGCTTGTTCTTGGCAAGTCTTAGAAAATTCTTAGAAATTATGTGGTGTAGCAGGTACTTCATAGGTAACAAGTTCGTGACAGTTCAGCATGAGTTCAGCATACGTTTGGCACAGAGTCACTGTTGATGACATCACAATCATTCGTACATTTTAAATTAATTGTAACTTTAAGTAGCTAATGCATAGCAACTTTCTAGGGTATTGGAAGAGCTCTGACAGATTTCTGACTTCCTAACAACAAACAAGATGGAGGATAATGTGTGGATGTTGATGATGTGTAACTTTGATGATGTGTTTACCATGATCTTCATTTCTTAATACCTTCTGTTGGGTCCAGTGGGATTCCAGTCCTGATGCGCTTCACTAGAATACTTTATCTAAACCTTTCATTTTACGACAGCATGTATCACTGAAATGCAATCCACTTGATTCTTTCTGGTTGGGAAAAAGGAACAGGGTGTTTCCCATTGGCTTTTTAAAGGTATGTTAGTACTTTAAACCACTTTTACATGTACAGTAGATCACTGTATGTACATCTTCATTATGGGTTTTCTTTTTTTTTTACTTTACAAAAATAAAACCTCAAAGCAGTAGAACACAGAGAACACTCACGTCGCTCTACATGCATGCTGTGAACAACGTGAGTTGCTGTGAGGTGTTGTGATGAAGCGGAACCACTCTCACCACCATGAAGTTGTTTATTCTACTAGAACAGCACATATTGACGTTTTCTACGCTCTGCCACTATTTATTATTTATTTATTTACTTTTATACAAGAGTTGAACACAGATTGAACGAGTGATTTTCCACAAGTGGTGATAATGGATGGTAACAGCACCGGGATGTTTAGCTATATGTATCACTCCGCATCCCAGAAGTTCTACAATCATTAGAATGAATGTTTTACAGTTATTAGAATTAATTTTCTACAATTATTAATTACACTAACTGAAGGACGCAGCGTGG
This sequence comes from Dinotopterus cunningtoni, assembly GCA_028565755.1. Classification (NCBI taxonomy): domain Eukaryota; kingdom Metazoa; phylum Chordata; class Actinopteri; order Siluriformes; family Clariidae; genus Dinotopterus; species Dinotopterus cunningtoni. The sequence continues at coordinate 34,155,896 of JAOTRS010000036.1, forward strand.
GTGAGAGTTGGTCTGTACGGTCCTCAGTACCGGCTGAATCCCAAATCACTCTCTAACCCCTGATCAAGAGCACTTATTGTTGTGTAGAATAAGGGGTTGTACATCCTACATAGTGCACTAGCTTTCCATTTTACGCTATTTGGGATTTAACCCCAGAACTCGGAACTTATTTTAAAGAGGAATAAGTGAAAACACAGTATAAAGTAAATCTCGTATGTTTCTCAACAAAAATCAGCTTGTTACCAAGTCATGCTACAAAGAAACCATAAAACACCCAAACTCTGACTGTTACAAAGCTGTCACTGACACTGGAGACTCCTTCATAAATTTTAAACAAGCTACTCTGCTTTCTTTCTTGGCTAGACATTTTAATCCATTGAACTGTTCCTAGGTCTGAGCCATTACCGTAGAAACGATAATGTGTTACGATAACAAGCGCATTAATCCAAACCTGTGATTTGTAGCTACTGTCAAAGCTGCTGCTGAACACTGACCAATCAGAGTGCAGAATTTAGCAGCACTGTAATGTAAAGGACAATGTTTCCTTCTTAGTATAAATCAAACGCAGATTTTTAGATAAGGACCAACGCTCATTGCACAAACATCTTTTCTCTCTGCTTCTCTCTCTCTCTCTCTCTCTCTCTCTCTCTATATATATATATATATATATATATATATATCTTGACCAATCACATCTGTTCATTTCATTTCTCATGTCTCTGTAATGGGATTTAATGAGGCGACGTTTTCAGACTGTCCATTAGGCCAGTGGACGGCCGTGTAATGGCAGGTGAAGAAAAAGCACTTCTTGAGTAAAATACTGATGAGTTCAAATCTTTGACACTAAGTGTTATAGTGTACTAACTGTACAGCAGGAGAGATAGGGATACACTCACTCAACTTCAGCTTATTAATAAATATGAATAACAGTCATGGAGAACTTTCTCCTACATTTCCCTTCTTTAGCTGTTCTCTGTCGAAACAGACTCGCCTTGTCTTGCAGCTGTGGTCCACCTTTCTACAAAACACACATTCACACACACACACACACACACCTGTTCCTCTCTGCTGTTAATGATCACCAGGTCTGCTCCTCTCTCTCTGCAGTTCTGTCTGCTCTCACTCCAGTTCTTCTTCTCAGTAGAAAAGTAATAAAAACTGGAGTTGTATTTCCATCCTTATTTAATGAATGAACCACAAAGTAGAAATAATGAGTAGTTCAATATATTTTTTAATAGGCCTTGGTAAATTAAAATCACCTACGTAGTTAAAATAAGATTAATAGACTAATTCATTTAAGTAATAATTTCATAAATTAGTTAAATTGGGTTTCTCTTTGAAAAGATTGTAAGAACCAGTTTAAGGCTGTAACCCCGGAAATGTATATAATTGGTGCTAAATGGTGCTAAATTTAAACTACTGACTGAGGTAATAAAGTCTCACCTAAAGTATCCATCTCATTTCGAATGCTGTTGTTTTTGGTCTGTAGCTGATTATTTTTCATATTTAGGATCCACAGCACAGTGACAGCAGTCAGCAGGAGAACACACAGCAGGACCACACACACTGCAGTCAGTCTGTGACTCCTCAATGCAGTGTGAACTTATATGGAGAGCAGATAAAAAAAATATGAATTTTATTTGAACATTCACAATTAATAATTATTTAAACCCTAAAAAAAGAAAGAAAATGAAATTACAAAAATACAGAGTGTCTTTTGGCAAACATGTTGACATTACAGTACATGCTGATTTTGTATGTTGCACACAGAGGTACAGGTCAGGCAAGACATGTAATTACTCAGTTATGAGGAAGAACCATGATGGCTGACACAAACAGCTTCCTAGCACAGCGCAAATGGCCATTAACAAGGTGGAATTAAATTCACTGAGTCATCATGGAATCATGTTCCAAGCGAGGACATTGTAGGGACCTACATCTGTAGCTATTAAGAAACAGAGGTGTCGATCCCTCGGGAAAATGCCGCTCTTATTTCTTGCAGTATAGCTGATTATCAGCCCTACGGTTTCAGGACATATGAGACAAACTGGTTATGTTTAAACAAAATGGTATAACCTCCCACAGGAACAATAAACATACAGTATGATTGTTAAGCTTGAGTGCGTAGCTCACTTTTTGTTCAAATAGAAAGACAAAACGAATCGTTTCCACTGTGTTTATTGTG
>JAOTRS010000036.1:34235577-34249260 GCA_028565755.1 Dinotopterus cunningtoni
CACACACACACACACACACACACACACACACACACACACACACACACACAAAACCACAACCGTCCCAGCTCTGAGACAGATGCACGACGCACGGTGCACCCTCACACACATTACAGACGCAACAAAGAATCTCTACAAGAACCGAGGAACGCTTGAAGCCCCTGGGATAACTCTGGCTGATCTTATTGTGATGGAGATGTATTCACGGCTCGGCGTTTCATTCTTAAATTTCTCTGCATTAGAAATACGAGTCAAACACTTTAGAAGGTGTTCGGCATGGTGCGTGGGTTTTAAAATAAATAAATAATAATACAAAATAAAAAAAAAAAAGACAAGTAAAATCCAAAACTTTTTGGGGAGGAAGTATAAGTAAGTAAATAATAAATAAATAAACAAACAAACATTTAAAAATAAGTCAAATATTTAAAAATGTTATATAGCAATATTTTTTTACATTAAAAGATAAAAACTTAAAAATAAGATCAAATTATTATATTTTTATATGCTAACTTGGTCTTCTTAAATATTAGGAAATATATTTAAAAATTAATCAACTTTTGCTTCATGGAAATTTTTTGAATATACATAATACATTTTAATTCAATAAATAGATATGTATAGATTATTAATACAATACAATATAATATAATATTAAAGCATACAATAATTGAGAATTGGATAAATCTAATTTAGAAATTAAAAAAATAAAGATAAAGTGTACAATAGTATTCTATCTTTATTTTAGTACTAGGATATATTTTTCCCTCTTCAAATTATATTCCCAAACTTTATATTCATTTATTTTATTTTATTTTGTTAATTTAATTTAATTTTCATAGTCTTTTAAGTTGAAACCAACACACACTTCTCTGTTAAAAAGATATTTCGACTCACTTCTTCACAACTCACACATTCCATCCTACTGTGTCTCTCTTTATTAGGCCGTCTGTTTTATTTACATCTGAGGTTATTTTAATCCAATCGATGGGAGACAGATTAATTTCAGCATTAATTCACCCTATAAGAAGCTTTCAGTAATGAATGTAAGAACTTTTCGAAGTTTCCGATTGGCCAGTTGGGATAATTATGAATTAATTAGGAATGATCAGACAGATGCTGCATACTTGAGTATGGAGGCACAAATAAACTCACAGGGATGAACAAACTTTGGTCCGAAAGGTTCAGATGAAGCCTCAGACACCAATGATGGAACTGGTGAAGGTGTTGGAAGCTTCAGATATGTACAAGTACAAGTACAGTATGTTAATCAGCTTAACCTGGAACGAAGAGTCTAATTTATGATCAGATTTATCTGTTATTTGTTTGTACACATGAAATATGTCCGGCATGTGCTCCTAAGTGTGTGTGTGTCTGTGTGTGTGTGTGAATTTACTGGACTATACTGCAGAGTTTAAACTCTCTAAAGTGTTTAGCATCCGCACTAATGCAGAGCAATCTCATTTAGTCAAAACCTGTTGCTTTGATTTACTGCCACTAATAATTATTATAATGTTAATAATAATATATAGCAACATAAAGCTATAAATTTAAATAAATAACTAAATTTAATTGTTTCTTTATGACAAACAATAGTGACGTAAACAGAATAAAGTCCTGTGTGTGTGTGTGTGTGTGTGTGCAGAAATGTTAGTCATAAAAACACACTTCAGATGTTGCAAGATTTAATGCTTACTCATTATTATTAATTATAATTGTGCATTAGTCAGTATTTAATTGGTGTAAAAGTGAGTCGAAGTAACTCTTCCAGCCTTTACACTGATCGCTCACTTGGTGCTTCCAGCTGTGTTGTACAATTGACCTTTAATGGGCGTCGCTATGTGTAAATCTTATGAAAAACGTATCCATATCTCTGGTTGGCTTTCGCAAACACTCACACACAACCGAGTCTGAACTTAAACATCTAATTGAATTAGGTTATTCAGGTTTGGACTATAAGAGAAGCTACCATGTACGTAAGAAAAAAAAGAAAGAAAGAAGTGGATGGAGTGAAATGATGTGGATCGATGCTGAGTTTCCCAAAGTAACGTAACGCAAACATCATGATGAAATAAGATCATGCTATGATCAGTGATAAAGCGACAGTCATACTGAAATTTCTCTCTTTCTCAAGTTAAGACTGCAATTACAGATGCACTTTTTGTGTATGTGTGTGTGTGTGTGTGTGTGTGTGTGCATGCGTGTGTGTGCGTGTGAATGAAATATTTTCTTGAAAAATCATGTTATTCCTCCTAAATACTGCTCATGAATCGTGTAGCATTGTTGCGGCCTTAAGAAACCCATCACACACACACACAGACTCACACACACACACACACACATACTGCCCCTTTCTAACCAATTAATCATGAGGGAAACTGTTTCAAACCCCCATGAACGACACTTTCCTATCCTCTTGAACCGACTAAACAGATCACACACCCTGTTTCTGTGTCTAAATAAATAAACTACTAAAGACTTTCTCAAGCGTTCGACTTCATGACACTTTATAAGGCATCGCAGTACGTGTTGCATTTCTGCCTCATGAGCTTTCCAGAAAGGGTTTAGACACACTGACTGACACACTCACACACACTCTCACACACTCACTTAAACCTAGGGATCGTTTTATTGCCTTATCGTTAGTCTAGAAGGTGAACGGGTTCAATCGTTCCATGTTCTGGATGTGCAAATTAACACTTATTAATTATTATATCCTCAATTAATTGCTATAAATACTATAATTTTAATGCTTTCTTGGGTATTTAACTCTACCACCAAGTGCCTGTATCTTCTGTATACACTGTATAAAGATCTACAGTAGACCTTCACTCCTGTATCATCTTTTTTAAACATATTTCTATTTACACATGTGCATTAAAGGTGTAATAAGTTAAGGTTACGGGCTAGGATTGAAAATTACAGCCGAATACGATTGAGGTTTTAACCTGCTTTGGATGTTCCAGACACTTTGTGGTGTTTTATATAAGCTGCAGCGTAATCCTTATTCTGTGGAAAAAAAATGATGTAAACGTAAAAACGGTCTAAACGCAACTTTTACCACATGTGTAGTAGATTTTCGCTGTGAATCACATGTAAAGCGACATAATTACACACTAAACACTAACACACATGTCTAGCAAAGCCAGATGCAAATATTACACTGTTGAAAATCTTCAAGCTTCTGTTAACATTCACACACAAAAATAAGATGATAAGATATTTTAATAAGTCTTTAGTGCGCGAGAAAGATTGATTTCTTGGTTGTTTTTTTTTCCCCGATTCAGGATATGAAACTTCTGACAAAAACCTGTGGCTTACGAGAGCATGTACCAAAGCGCCGGATGAAGCTCATGACACATCGTTGTCCTTTATAACGCACAGACCTGATCTGTTTTTCGCTTCTTTTTTTCTTTTTTCTTTTTTTTTTATCAAATATCAGTTTTTCAGTTGTACAATCTGATTTCAAGACTCGCCTTAAACATCGACTCCGCAGCTCAACATCTGCAGCGCTTGTGGTGGATCAAGTCAGAAATAAATATAAATATTATAGATTACAGATGATAGATGATAGATTATAGATTATAATGAACTTAGAATGACCTTCCTGTGAAGACTAACGAACTGCACAAAAAAGTGAAGAAATAAATCAAAACACAGATGTTCTGAAGCCCAAAATGCTTTTTTTTTTTTTTTTTTTTATTATTGCATATCATATAATTGTATGAAATGAAAAATAAGCACATATGAACATTACTTATGGTTAGTGAGTGAAATAATTTTGCACAGCAAAATATATATATATTTATATATATATAAGAGAGACTTTTCTTTTTTTCTATTTTTTCTTGTTTTTTAATTAACATACTTAAAAAATTTAATTGATGAGCGGTATATTTCCATTTTATACAAGCAGGGTGTCAATCCCTGGCGATAAAACAATGTCCAGACATTATTGATTATTATATTATTGCCTCGGAAATAATGAATTTACAACAACGATGATAAAAAATAAAAAAAATGAAAAGAAAACACAAACAAACAACAAAAAAGCCCTGCTCGACAATGTAACTAAGACAAGATTGTAAGATCATAAACTCTCCAGCGATGCCACGAGATGTCTTTATTTATATATTTATTATCATATATAGATATATTTATTTTAATTAGCGTTCTAGATAGATTCCATGGTGTGATATGCTGCGTGATTAGCTACAGGCTACATTTTAGTGCAACTCAGTCCAAAAAAAATTTTTTTTTTTTCTTTTTTCTTCTCTTAAATTCACTGTTCCTCGCACTGACTAAACTTAATACTTTGGTTTAAAAAATGCAGTTCAGTGTGAGGATTTCGAGGGGGCTACATTGGTCAAACTGCTTTTTTTCATGGCAAGCACATGCTGAAATAATAATAATAATAATAATAATAATAATAATAATAATAAAAGCTTCTGCATCATAACAATCCTGCTGTATAATACACACTGTGTGAGTCCTTCCAGTTCACCTTAACACTATGATTAATAAAGAAAGAGTTTAGTGCATAGGGCAATGAACCTTGCGTCTAAAAGCCAAACTTTTTTTACGGCTTTCATTCATCCATCCATCCATCCATCCATCCATCCATCAAGCCATAATCAAAGTTCAAACACACACATGACAGCACTATTCTTAAATCGTGAACCCTGCGGTTTATTACACGTATAAAACAAAAAGCAGTCTGTTAAACAATCCTAACAGTTTTAGGCCCCAGTTTAAGACTCCATCACTTGTTTTTTTTTTTTTTTTTGCTTTTTATTTTAGTTTGTTTGTTTTTTTGTGTTTTTTTGCAAGGATGAGGTCCTTGTCCCCTGAAACATGTCTTCCGCTCGGCCAGCTCTCAACAGGAATGGGTTCAGTGCATGGGCTGCGTGTGGATAGCCGCTCAGGTCAATGCGGGAGGAGGGATGGTGCGAGGCGAGGAGGATGTCCTTTCACTTTTTTGCACAATATTCCAAAAAAGTGACTTGGCGACAAACGAAGGAAGAGGATGAAGAATGCCATGCTGGAGTTATTATCCAAATTTAATAATTAAAAAAAAGAGTTCAGTTCTCAAGCAAAAAAAAAAAAAGTACAAGAAAAATGAACCGTACATGTCCAGCATGCAGGCAATAATATTAACAGTCTCTCTTTTTTTTTATTTGCATTTTGTTTTTTACAAAAATCTGTAATAGCTTCTTCTATAGCTTCTTTCTTAAAAGTCTTATCATTAAACACACTCACTTCCACACAGAAAATCTCTCTCACACACAAGGCAGACAGGACAGGATGTACGTATATGTGGTGATAATAATGAAGTAGGGAAGGTGGCTTGGGTCTCTGGTCCTCCAGAAAAAGTTTGTTCCGAAGGGAAAAGCAAGCATTTTGGGTTAGGACTGATGGACAAAAAGTAAAAATGGCAGTCTGTTTATGGAGGAAAACAAACTTATGCATGAGGCATGTTTCAGATAAAAAAAAAAAAGACATCACATCACAAAATGATATGGGCGGAAAGTTGGGTCTGTGCAAGCAGGAAGGAGGATGGGATGTTTGGGGGTGAATAAGGACACAGAGTGGTTTGGGAAAGAATGGAAAAGTTGCAAAATCCATCAAAATAATAATAATAATAATAATTTTAATAAGTTTTTTCTTTTACACGGGACAAAACTTGTCTGCTGTAAAATGGTGCTGTGCGCGAAAAAAAAAAAAAAACTCATGACAAACTCCGGCGACGACAAAAATAATGCACAAAGTTTGTTTTGAAAAAGAAAGCAAGCATTTTAAGACTGATGGACATCTGGATGCATGCATGCACCTAGTATCAAAAAAAGTAAAAATTGTTGGATGGAAAACAAGCATGCATGCATGAGGCATGTTTGAGAACAAAAATAGTAAAAAAAAAATCCATATCACATCACAAAATGATATGGGGGGAAAGTTGGGTCTGTGGAAAGCAGGAAGGATGGGGGGTGTTGGGGTGGGTGAATAAGGACACACTGACTGGTTTGGGAAAGAATGGAAAAGTTGCAAAAATCCGAATAATAATAATAATAATAATTATTATTATTAAAAAATATAATGATAAAAAAGAAAAACTTGTCTTTTTTGCTTGCCTGCTGTAAAATGTTGCCGTGCGCAAAAAAACAAAACAAAACAAAAAACAAACTCACATGAAAAACTCCGGCGACGACGGGTTGTTGTCGCTGCTCGAGCCGGTCTCGCGGAAGCCGCCGCCGCCGCCGCCGGCGCCGCTCACGAGCTTCTCGTACTTCTCCTTGTAGACGTCGCGCTCGCGCACCAGGCGCGTGATCTCCTGCTTGAGGTGCTCGACCTGCTGCAGCAGCTGCGTCTTCTCTCCCTCGAGCACGTGCCGCTGCTGCACGCGCTTGAAGCGGCAGGACTGCGCGTAGCCGCGGTTCTTCAGCGTCCGGCGCTTCTGCTTCAGCCGGATCACCTCCTCCTTACTGACGCCGCGCAGCTGCCGGTTCAGCTCGCGTACCGACATGGTGACGAGCTGGTCGTCCGTGAAGCGGTCGTCCACGTGCCCGTGCCCGTGCCCGTGATGACCGTGGTGGTTGCTCGCTGCGCCGGATGGATGCGCGCTGCCGCCGCCGCCGCCGCCGCTGCCCCCCTGATGGTGGTGGTGATGGTGATGATGGTGGTTGTGGTGGTGAGGCGCAGACGCGGACGCGGCGATCACGGCTGACACCACGGCCGGCCCGACTTCTTCTGCGGCGGGGAACTGCTGCGCCCGCGCGTAGCCGTCGAAGGTGTGCAGCTGGTGCGCGCTGCTGATCAGCGCCTCCATGGCGTCATCCGTGCCGAACCCGAGCGCCTCCGCGTTTAACGGCGCCTGCTGATGCTGCTGCTGCTGCTGCTGATGTTGTTGCTGTTGTTGCTGTTGGTGATTGTGTTGTTGTTGTTGTTGTTGATGATGATGTTGTTGTTGATGTTGCGCGTAGCCACCCATCCAGTAAAAGTCCTCCAAGTGCGCTTTAGGTTCCCCCCCCGACCCGGGACTAGGCGCCGAGAAACTCGGAGAGGGCGGCACCGAGCTGCACGGCGTGCTCATCGGCGTGGAAGACAGCGAGCCTCCGGCGAGCAGGCGGCCGCACTGGGACAAGCCGCCGACGCGCTCGGTCTCAGCGGGCTCCTTCTTCACCTCGAACTTCATCAGATCGAAATCGTTGACGTACTCCATGGCGAGAGGGCTGGTGGGCAGCTCGGTGGAGCTCAGCGCCAGCTCGGACGCCATGCGCTTCCCGGTGACGCTCCTCCAGAGGGGCTGAAGAGCGGCTGTCAGCGCGGTGTGGGCCGGGACAGAGTGCGCCAGCTTGTTTTTTTTTCTTTTTCTTTTTTCTTACGTCCTTCTTAAATAAATAAATAAATAAATAAATAATACAAAAAAAACAAAAAAAAAACAAAAGCAAAACGATTGCAAAACCAGTACAAGTCCTGTTCCTGTCTTCTTCTCCAAGGCTTTCAACTCCAAGCTTTACGCACACTGGCACCGACACCGACACTGTCCCGCAAACGCAGGCGCATCCGAGATCCCAGCTGCAGATCTTCCTTCAGTCTCTCTCTCTCTCTCTCTCTCTCTCTGTCTCTCTCACTCTCTCTCTCTTTGCTGTTCGGACATGGAAGACTTTTTGTGCGCTCTCGTCCTGAATCACATCGTGCAGACTGGAGAAAGAGCAAAGTTGTTTTTCTTTTTTCTTTTTTTTAAAAAAAAAGAAAGAAAAAAAGAAGGAAATGCACTTGCAAAGACTAGAGTCAGTCGACTCGGACGTGAAGAACGTGTGGGAGTTATTTTGCAAAGCCAACACAACGGCAGATGAGTTTAAAAGCATTGCTCAGTTATATAGACGCTCTGACGTCACGACCCAAACGGGGGAATACAGCCAATAGGATGCGTCCTAGCAGTTTTTATTAGCATATCAGAACAGGAGCCAAAACTTTTTTTTTTTTCTCAGCTGACTGTCAGCTGGACTGCTTAACTCTTTGCTCTTAACTCTTTCACGACAGGTTTTGCATGCGTTATGTGCAAATGCACATTTATAAGTTTTTTCTTGCTTTTGTATCACGTGAGCATTTTACTGTTAATTTAACTTGCTTTTTTTTGCAACACTTCTTCTTTTTTGTTTTTGGCATATGGTAGGTACATGATTGATGGACGTGAATCATGTAGTACAATACAACTGAATCACTTTTCATTATGGCCAATATCCTGCTTTTGCTTTAAACCAGATGTCACTACTGGATAATAATAATAATAATAATAATAATAATAATAATAATAATAATAAAGCATTAAACTTGTACTTGCAGGGCAAAAAAGAAATAATATCAAAAATAAATGAGACAGAGTGTAACAATAGACTCCTGTAACATTTCTGACTAAGCAAGGAAGGGCTTTCGGACTTTCTGCTTTTCCACAACTCAACAGCGTCCCCTGTTGGACAAAGACTATAAAAATGTAAGTGTGTGTGCGTGCGTGCGTGTGCGTTGTTGAGAGAGGATTATTATGATGTTTTGTAATAAATAAAAACGTATATACTCATATAAGTGTCATAATTACTAAACACAATACTCAATTATCAGCAGATTAGTAATGTGGTAAATTATGGCAGGACATGTGGTGCAGTTTTGGAGTGAGTGCTCAGTCAGGTTCAAACTGAATTGAGCAAAGACTTAGAGCATAAGGAACTCAGTTTATGTTGTTTTTTAAATAATTTTACATCATAATAATAACAATAATAATAATAATAATAATAATAATGTTAAACAATATTGAAAATACAGAATTTTGAGACAGATGTTCTCAGTGCTGTCTGGTTCTGCAGAGTATCTGACTACTGAGTCAGACCAGCTAGTGTGAGCAAAACCTCTGACCTCTATAAAATCAATCAGTCTTTTTTTATCATTCTAAAATAAAATACCATACATGTTACTGGTAAGTTAATGTCTATCATTGCACTATAGATAAACCCTGCATATGTGTTGAACACAGACTTGAGTAGATATTAATATATATTTTTTTAACTAAACTATTTATGTACTAAACATTTTGCATTTCACCCAGGGATGTGTTAGATTATGTGAGGAAATGTTCAGTTCTGTGGAGTTTCTGCTTACTGCGACAACAAAAACTCAGACCACCAAAACCAACAGGATTTTTACTTTATTAGTACAAACGATTAACAATAACACATTGAATTATATAGGCTACTATACCTAAAGTCCAGCACTCCATTGGGAGATGATCAGTGTGTGAAATTATGGGGAAAAAAATAAAAGTTGAGTCCTGTGTCATTTCTGACCAGAGATTAGAGTAAAGACAGCCAGGAACAAGTAAAGACTTTTATTGCTCTAAAATCCGTTTCTCTCCACCTCTGGCCCTTCCTTCTTTTAGTCATATATTAAACCACCGATCTGTACATTGTCCTCTACCTGCTACACTCATTCATTTATTACTTTCTCTTTCTGCTTATAGATGAGATATTCTTTAGCAGACACAGGTTACTGCAGTGATCATTGGCATGGCATAAACTTCAGCATTAATAAACGGTATAATGTTTGTTCTAAAAATAAAACAATGTAAAACAACCATCAATCAGCTACAGTAACTAATAAGTGAGCAAATCCATAACTGATTTACATTAATATGTAATTTATCATCTGCATAGGGTAAAAAAAAAAAGAAGGTAATTTTGACATTTAATACATATGGTACAATTTAACTAATGCTCACTTATAACTTAATTTTAATCCTAAAAGGAATAAACATTAGTTCATGTAAGTATATTTAGTTACCACTTGAAACTCTCTCTCTCTCTCTCTCTCTCTCTCTCTGTCTCTGTCTGTCTTATTAATTCTCTATAGCACTTATCATGTACAGGGTCGTGGGAAGCCTGGACTCAAGCACAAGGCACCATACACCGTGGATGGCGTGCCAATCCATCACAGGGCACACGAGTGCATACAAGCACACATACATTCACACACTGCAGACAATTCAGGTCTGTATGTCTTCGGACTGTAGGAGAAAACCGGAGTACCTGGAGGAAACTCACCAAGTACGTGGACAACATGAAACTCCACACACACAGGTCCGGGGTGCGAAGTGAACCCTCGACCCTGGAGGTGCGAGGCCACAGTGCTAACCACTACGCCACTGTGTACCGCCTACTTAAAACAACATTATTTTCTAAATTAAAGACGATGAAATTACAGTGCTGTGCCAAATAGCGACAGACAGGTTGAGTAAAGAAAGAAAGAAAGAAAGAAAGAAGAAAGAAATGGGTAAACATTTAAATAAATCATATTGCAACTTGCATTACCTCATGTAATGTACATCATTTGTGTTACTTTGGTAAATTTATTTAATGCTGGCATACATAGATTGTTAACATGATATCCCAGAGGCCTTTTTTTAAATAGCAACCACATATATTTATTTATTTATTTATTTGTTTATTTATTTATTCATTTATTTATTCATTTAAATGACAGATAATATTTTCAGGACTCCTAATTATCCAAATAACCATAAGGAGTAACTCAATTCTCTTTTTTTTAATTATCATTCTTTTAGTTGGTTTTAAGCCTCAAGTGTTAGAGAAACTGAAACTCTTAAAAGAACTATTTAGAACTCTAAAGTTTTCCATAATGATCACTTGATTAATTTAAGAATTTACATGTTCAAAGTAACGTCATAATATTTAATCCTTAAACATTCTTCTATCATATTTGTCTCTCTGGAGGAAACCTTTAACATACCGCGTAGAATCCTATAACAAAGTCTTTCAAGTAGAACCCTTTCAGCTCTCATAACATCTCATCATTAACCTATGCACACTTAAGGAACCCTAGAAGAACCCTAGAAGAACCCCAATAAATTTTTTTTGTATAAAAAGTGTACGCTCAGTTATCGTAGAACTTAGTGCTCTCTCTCTCTCTCTCTCTCTCTTTCTCTGTTGTGCATTCAGCCGTATTTCTTCCTTCACATCCAAAGTAAAAACTCTGCTCTACACTTAAGTGAAAGAGAGACAGCCTTTCGACGTGGTTCACATTTTGCATCGCCTAGCACGAGGCACGCGCGCCCGGCCCATTTGGAAGACATGTCAGTGTACGGCGGCCAAGCCTTGGCACTCGGCTGACAAATAGCGAATTCATGATGGTGAGAAAAGCCTGTAATCATATACTCGGTATATCTCCAGGAAGACGTTATGATCTCATCCTTAGCGTGCACGGTATTTTTAGAGGTCGCGTTAAGCTGAGCGTAATGATAGGTGGCACCAGTCGAGTCTTAGACTTGCAATGAAAGATGCAATGTGACACAAAGTTATGCATATCTTCACGAACTTTAAGAACTTTTTTTTTTAAAAAAAAAAGGTTTGACTCACAAAAAAACTGCCATGACCATTTGTGATTTCTTATTTTTTTTAATACATGAATAAATAAATCAATCACTCAGCATGACTTCCCATAGATTTGAAAAAAGAGATGATTTCGAAGGCAAATACAGTAGTACTGTTCATTAATATTCATATACCATAGATTCACCTAAGTTGTAATGAAAGTTGTTGAATTAAAATTTAAGTAAAATTGTAAAATATTTTTGTACTAAGATGAAAAATAAAGGTGCCACCGTGGCCAGGGCATGTCCTCCCTTGTTTGGTGTGTTTCCTCTGGGCACTCTGGTTTCCTCTGACAGTCCAAAGGCATGCAGTGTAGGCTGATTGGCATTTCCAAATTGCCCATAGTGTATAACTGGGTGTGTGCCTGTAGTGTGCACAGGGTTGTAGATGCAATTTCCCTTTATAACAACGACCGGTGGCCTGAAGTCATAGGTCACTGCCACAAACTATTGTTCATGATGTTGGATCAAGTACAACGGATGAAATGTAAGGCATGGGCATACAGTACACCTTTCAGGTCCTTTAGGTGTTTAAGAAGTATATAGTCACCATAGCAGTGTTGAATTCTTGATTGTGATCGATTGGAAGGTGTTGATTAATTTTTTACAACAGCAGCTCTGACAGTAGTGCAGCAGGATATCATGTACTGTTTACTGTATATTAATGTGCTTATTCTATTAAATACAGTTTCTATAGTAACAACTTAAACAGTAAATTAACATAAAAGGAAGTCCTTATATGACTGATTAATAGATGAGATGATTAATATTAGTATTAGATGATTATTAGATGATTGATAATCTTCAGAACAGAGATATTTATGCATTTTGTGTTTTTTCTGTATAATAATAATAACATAATAATATACATAATAATCTGTTTTTGTTGTTATTAATATTGTTTGTTTGTTACTTTTTCTCATATTAAATTATACAAGAGGCGTTCAAGTCAAAGCGGGATTCCTGATTCTGATTGTCCAGAATAATAGAGTAAAAAAAACTCCCTTTATTTCTCTATATGATTCCCTGACCCCAGTGTCTCACTAATGCTTAGATACCATCAAGGTAGAAAGTTTTCCTAGTCTGAAACGCTGGCCTCCCAGGAACTCCATTAACGGCCCAGACCTGTAGAAATGGGGATAGTAGTGGGGATTTGTTGCTGCTATAATGTAAGTACTGTAAAAACATATTTTATGTCATACCATCTAAGTATAAATGGGTTTTGATACCTTTTTTTAATTGTTAGAAATTTTTAATTAATGGCAAAAGTACAGTAGTATAAAAGGAATAAAGCATGCTAATATTGAACCTTGTAGCAGTAGTAGCAGTAACTCTGCTTCATCCCATCATGTTGTCATTAGTCATCATCCCCAAAACAGCACAACATCGAGTATTTTATCCTTTACAGAGAACACAGATTTTGGACAAACTAGAAATTGGTAAAAGTACATAAACAAGTCTGAGTATCTAACTTGAGCAACAGGAGATATTTTCCACTTTGTCCTTTAGGTAAGTAAGACTTCAGTATGACTTTAACCCTTGACCCCGTCTTCAATCACACAAAAACAGAGTTTAAATGTCAGCTCTCACACTTTATATTGATTTCTGTTCGCTTATCTGTGTTATTTGTTAACTGCATTGCAAAATCTACAATGATCACTGTGTTGGTGTTTAACGAGGACGGCCTCGCTGTATTGTCTCTGCACGTTGATCACGTCTGGGAGCGCAGACACGAGGCAGACTTCAGACCGCAAAGAGAGAGAGAGAGAAAAATCATTTAGCCTGAGAATTTGTGAAGTTGAGAGAGATAAAGAATGAGACAGAGAGACAGATGAGGCATGTGAAGGAAGTTTCAGCCTCATGGTACGTGACAGAAGGCATCACAGTAGCTCAAATAAAGATATGACTAATGTTTGGAAAAAAATGAAAAGGATGTGAAAACTGAATCTGGTTAACCTGCTGCGTTTGATTTGTGACCTACGATTAAGTTCCTAACCGAGAGCGGAGGTGGAAAAGACTCTAGTCATTACTTGAGCATGCGGTGCTTTTAAGCATCATTCTGCCATATTTATAGGTTACTTATTGAATTTGAACACATACTCAAACGTACGTAATTAGATTTTAAAAAATGATGTTTTTATTTCAAATATGTATTACAAACCTCAAAGTTGTCTTCTTCTCACCTAACCAATAACTGTACACTACACATCAAGAAAACAATCCCATGCAAGTTTTATTTGGACTCCAGATTA
>JAOTRS010000036.1:34279601-34296928 GCA_028565755.1 Dinotopterus cunningtoni
CAATAGCACCTTGTGCATTGAATTTTTTTTATTTTTTTTTTATTGTGTTCTCATTTTTTTTATCTAAAAAATTTAATATACATTGATCACTACAAAAATAATGAAGAAACAAATACATAAATAATCACACAATGTTTTTGTTTTTTTATCTATTTAGATTACCAGTTTTCTAAATAGGTTTCACTGGAAGTTTTTTTTTTTTTTTCCTGCAAATGAAACCGACTGACACATACAGTAGGAAAGGGTGAGTAAGTCAGAGTAAGGCAGAAAAGAAGTACTTAATTTAAAACCATGCTAGAAAAATATTTGTAATGCCATTCCTTCTTTCCCATAACCAATCTTCCGAATTCTAATGTACTAAAACACACATACTAAAGGTCATATGGAATAACGAGCCCTGAACAATTAGAACAAAACCTTCCATGTTACCTCGAGCTCTCTTTCCCTATCACACTGTCACCAGTCTTTTTAATCAGTTTTTTTTTCTTGGCCGAGCATTTGTCAGTGTCCATCATTTGCATAGTTCTGGTGAAACTCCTGTCCAGTTTGGAACTCAATGTCAATGTCCGCTGACGTCTCCTCCACCTCCGTGTCAAACCCCTGCCGGCCCTCCATTAAACACTTTCTCATTAGTGCAGGATGGACTGATGAGGGGGTGCTAGTCATCAACATCAATCTACAGCTAGTCTGATGGGACCTGGCCTAAGACAGTACAGTCAATTAGTCTCTCCCAGGGAAGACTGCTGAGATGGCCGACGTTCAGACACTTCTGCCTCGGCCGCCACATTTTGCCAGCAAACACCACAGACCTGAACTTCTACTCAGGTTGTCCACATGGTTTAGGTATCTATATCACTTCTTGCAATGTGAGTTTAGCTGGGAATTTGACTTTATACATGAGTTAATGGTGATCATAGGAGCATTTGGCAGCCACATTTCTGTTTCCAATGTGGTTCAAAGGCTCCAGTGACTGGAAGTCCTGACCATGCTCTGTAGGTGGGTGGTGCATACTTTCACTCTCCACTGTCAATCACATCAATGTCTCTAGCACTCTTTGAGCTCATGTATAATGCTTTCCTTAGAGTGTATTGCCCTGCGCTATGATGGCTCATAAGCAGCAGTTTGTATCTTGAAAAAAGCACGTCTTAGCCTCGACCTTCCCTTACCGGTAGCTGTTATATGATGGCACTAGAGACACTGGAGGTTTCCTAAAGCACCTAAGACCAAGCCTTTTTTACAGCTAGACATAATAACATGAATAAATGTTTAATATCTGGTTACAAATGAGTGACTGTTATTATTAGATAATGAATGCTTTTCCTTACAGAGCTCTGTTATCCATTAGGTTTCAGATTGGTTTCTGTAACTAAAACAGATTATTTGGGTTCAGGTCAGGTCACTGAGTTTTTCAGTCAGTACTCCATAGGAGTGCGTTTCATGTCATTATCCTGCTGCGAAGTAAAACATCACTCACTGATATTTCCATTTGGTTGGAACTTATCCTTCAAGTTTTCCATATGATTTCAAAATTCATCCTGCTACGACTTTATTAGTAAAGACAAGCGGACAAATTTCATTGGCAGCTATACACGTCCTCCTACGATATAATGTCTCATAGTGGAGATAGAGTGCTTTGGAGTCTGAGCCGTACATTTCATCTTTCTGATAAAACTCTGGATGAGACTGGGTTTGACAGAATGGATGTCAAACTGGATCCAGAATTCCAACCAAACAGAAGCCACACCTGATAGTCTGCTGAAAAACCAGGATTGAATGAAAAAGTGGAATCAGGTTTTGCGTCTGCTTGGTTGGGATGGAAGCCTGCATCCACACCAGCCCTTTCCCGATCCAGTTGCATGACCCTGATCTTCAAGTGTTTCCAAACTATATTCTAGCATTTTGTGTTTAGTTGTTAGAGTGTTTCCAGTGGAAGCCACCAGTGGTCATGTTGGTGTATTTGTGTCTCTAGAGAAGTCTTTCTGATTGGTCAGAGGGTGTTAATTATTTATTCTATAACAGCAGCTCTGATTCAGCAGAATCTGCAAATCACATTTTCATAGTTTATTCTTATACTTTATTTTTTCTATAGTAACTCCTCATTCCCATTAACATGCCAGATGAGT
Source organism: Dinotopterus cunningtoni (assembly GCA_028565755.1). Lineage (NCBI taxonomy): Eukaryota > Metazoa > Chordata > Actinopteri > Siluriformes > Clariidae > Dinotopterus > Dinotopterus cunningtoni. Next base: position 34,281,725 of record JAOTRS010000036.1, read on the forward strand.
GGCTTAAAATAATTTAAAAGATAAGGTTTTTCAGTAAATACATGTTTATTTTACATTTATGGAATTTATGGAGTCTCCAGGGTGGTCGGGGGTATAGGTATGACATTAAGACATCTCCGAGACAGAGTTTACATTCTGTTGGTTCTCTCCACCCTGTCTCTTTTTGAACATTTGATTTTAAATTATTTAGCCTTATGTTTTGTTTGGCATTTTGGGATTGTGGTGGCTCAGGTGGTTGAGGTCCTTTGATCAGAGGGTCAGGGATTCACGCCCCACCACTGCCAGGTTGCCACAGCCCATCCACCCGACGCTCCCCAAAAAAAGAGATGTACGTATAAAAATAGCTGATTTGGTTTGGTTAATGCCACAGTTTTGTCAAATCCTCAATTTGAATTAAAGCTAAAAGTATCGACTTTCAATCTCTTTGATACTTTTTTTTATTTTAAATCTTGAGTGTTTCATTTGAAATTTAATGTGGTGGTGTACAGGGGCCAAATGCCAAAAAAAACCTACCTTTTGTTCCAAAATGTATTGGACTAGGTGTAGAATACTCAGCCACTGGAGAAACAGGGCATCCCCATTGCCAACCCCAAGCCTGGAGAAATGAGTGGGTTGTGGCAGGAACTGCATCCGGTGTAAAGCCCATGCCAATAGCTTGTGGATCGAATAACCTGATGTGGTGACACAGAGGCAGGGGTGGAAAAAAGTCAAAAGTAGGAAGAGTGCTTTTATTCTCTTTTTATATCAATCTTAAAGAATGCAAATAAAAAGAAAAAAAAAAAACTCCTGGTATTAAATCTGACAAACCAAAAAAAAAAATCCCCTAATCAATTGTTGTATGGATAAAAAGTGCCATTTGTTCTATACACTTATTCTCATTATGCCCTTTAACCTCATTCCAAATTTAGCCTGATTGAAGACTCTGAATGGCAAAACTGCAGCCCAGTTACTTTTAAACTGCTCCATAAGAATGATCCATCTTTCCCCTTAGTGTGTCGTCAAAACAAAGGTCTTGTTGTAGAGCAAAAAATAGCATCTACAATAAATGTGGAGTGGAATCAGGACAAATGGAGGCCCTGACTTAAATTATATGCAAAAATAAAAATAAATCCAAGAAAAAGGGTATCGCAGTAGGAAGATCCTGTGGTTTGGATGTTGGTGCTAGGCTTCAGCGTGTAACCCAAAGTGACACCAGGGCCTAACAGCATTGTCAGGTGTTCATTGCAGACATGGAGTATCAATTCATGGCCATTTTCCTGTCAAGCAATAGTAGGAACACGGGCACAACTCCGTACCAACAGGCTGCCACACTTCACACAACCATACGGCCATTCCCGATGCCAACAGTGGCTTGGTTCCTAAAGAGTACTGAATAAAATTCTGGAACGACATGGAGAAGTGCTCGTATAATGCAAAGATGTATCAAGTCCATAACATGGTGTCTCCAGAGGGCAAAAAATAGACTGTTTAAGCATCAATCAAGGTCCTGGGTTCAGTGTTGTGGGTGTTGAGAGAGGAATGTGTTCTTTTCCAGAAGAGGAGGACAAAATGAAAACGAGAACCAGACGTGATGCAGGAGTGCCGTTAAGGCCTGGTCTCTGAGTTCACTCACAGAAGTAGGTCAGGTCTTTAGTGTAGTGGTCTTGCATCCGGAGAGCAGCGGATTACTATGGAATGAATAACAGCCCTGGATGTTTGTACTGCACGAGAGGTGATGGTGATGGGTAATTAATAAAATCAGCATGGCCTTCTGAAAATAATCAAGAAAGTAATAACCTGAACAGTAAACTGAAGAACGTATTACTCAATAATTGAGAAATGGTTAAAACCCACAGTGTTGTGCTGTTGTTTAAACATTGGATGATATAATAATCTGAAGTAAAAAAAAAAACCTGGAAAATCTCTGCAACTGTTGATGCTTTTAAAAACACAAGAATGATTGATGTTCCTGGAAACCTTCATATTTCTCAGGGTTTTTAGCATCATGAATTCTGTGATAATCATGGAATCCAAATGATGCCTCTCAGACCCCAGCTTGTGTCCAGAACGCAAGCTCACTACTGCACCAAGAGCCACAGGAGCCACAAGAGCCATTTCGGTGCTGCTTCAGTAATGTCACAGACAGCTCTTTGCTTCTTCAATCCCACAATGCTGAAGCCAACATGCTGAGGGTTCAGGACTGAGATCGGAGACAAAACACTTTCAGAATCTGAACTCTCCTGGCAAGCACCTTGCTCTCCAGTCATCCTGCTGGCACTGACTGACTGACTGACTGTGTCAAGTACTTTGGTGTACTCGGACAGCAGTAACGCGCCTGTCCCACACTTACACCGATGTCATCTGCAATGACCTTGATCTATTATCTCCCAGTGGCTTTAAACAGCTGCTTAGGATATACGTATATATTTATATAAATATATATAATATGATACAGATTTCCTGACTTTGTACACAATAGATGAGCTGATGACTCTATCTTGTCCTATATCTGATGGTTTATTGGGAATAGAAGCACATCGTATACCATCTGGACAAGAAACGTGGTCCTCAAGAGGAAAATGAGCTCCCTCTCCTTCCAACTTGTACAGTATATCTCTTAAGGAGACTAAAAAAATCAAACCATCTTGATGATGCTAGAACCATTATACAACTCTGGCTGGGAACCACCAAAAAAAGGTGGGGTTTAGGGGATAATAAAAATATTGTAATCAGTACATAATAAAATGAGAAGTAGCACCTATCCAGAATGTAATTGTGTTTTTCCCTAGATTCCAGATAAAATGAATATACAGTAAGTCCCCTACTTATGAACATTCGAGTTACAAATTTCCTCAGATACGAACGGACCCAGCATCTATAAACATTCGTACAGTAGATGCAAACAAATCGCAAAAGTAGCTCAAGTATTGTACAAAAAATAGACACTGCAGTGGACCAGATACCAATATTTACAATTATATACAACATTTCCAGTGTGTAAATAAATGTGTAAAATGTCCAAAATTTAAAATTTTGTATGTCTGTGTGTGTATGGGAGAAATAAGTCGGCTTCGCCCGTTCCAATGAATCAGTCCGGGAGTGTGATGAGACAAAATGTCTGTTCTGTAAAGCTGTCCTGATGGTGAATTATCCTTATTTCAGAAAATTCTTTCGAGACAGAGTTTACAGACCAACACAGCTCTGAAACAAATGAATAGACAAAGGAAGAGGTATTCTCTAAGAATTCTGTTTTCATTATTGCACTGATGCTCTATAACAGATGGTTCACGTCTTCATACTGTACATTCACTATACACACTTTAAGGGGGTAATAAACATGTTGATGTTTATGGTGGGCGGAGCTTCGCTGGAGGCGAAATAACTCCTGGAAAAGTTTTTTACATTATATTTTAACAATGTTACAACAATGTATGTCTAATTAAATGTAATTTTATCTGATACATTTTATTATCTCCTAAACCATGAGTTTTACTTTAAAAAAGTTTAGATTAACCAGCAGGACTGGCTTTTGCTGACTCACACAGCTGATCAGACGGGATTGGATACCGTGGAGTGGCCAGACAGCTAAATACCTACCTGAAAAAAAAAATCAAACAGCTTCACTTAATGTGCATCTGTATTGTTGTACACTACAAATTACTTATGTCCAACTTTTGCTCCAACTTTCCATTGTTTCGCCTCCAGCTATTACTGTGATGTAATCATGGCTCTAAAAGGGTCTGTATGGCAAAAAGATCATGCACATCTGACCATCACACATGTACTGTTATATTCTGTTCATATATAATCTTTCCCAAACTGTTTCCACACAGCTAAAAGCACACAAGCGTAAAGAGGGTCTATTGCTAAATCTGGAAGATAATGTTCAGTAAGAGAATTTGGGCGTGAGGGTTAGCATTTCACAATCTTTTGGCCATATAGACAATATAAAAAAAATTGAGAGAGAGAGAGAGAGAGAGAGAGAGACGGGGGGGAAATAAAGAAGAATTTGGCAGCCAATCCAGAGGAACACACATTTTGTTCAACTAGGCTATTTACAACCATCAGAGCAGTATCCATTTACTGTCATCTCCATCATACATCTCCGAGCCAAGGAGATCGCAGCCCAATTACGGCCTGATATCTAATCAATACACCGCTGGAGCTGGAAGTCATGGAGTAGGCCCCTGAGAGCTGCAGCTCAAATAACTCCACTGTGAGAGCTGTGTGTGTGTGTGTGTGTGTGTGTGTGTGGGTGGGAGGAACGACACGAAGAAAGATGAAAAAGACAGAATTTCATTTTCATTATTACTTACACACACAACCTCCTACATCGTACTGTTTTATGGCCTCGGGTTCAGGCCATGAATGACTCTATTTTTACTGTTTTTATTTTTACAAGTGTAACAGTTACATCTAAACACTCCCTCACTCTCAACTGATTATTAGCTGCTAGAGAAATGATTACTGAATATGTTTGATTATTTGTAAGACTAAGACACTGTGCTGTTGCAGAATAGATATGCACAGCTAATTAAAAGAAATGTTTAGTTATTTAATTAATATTATTGAACTACTTTTATTAAATGTTATTAATTAATTACAAAGTTTGTGAAAAGATGGTACAAAAGCATATATTTTCACTGCTATGAGAGTATGAAATTATCAAATCTATATTCGACTTATGGATTTATGAAGGGCGTTCAAGTCAAAGCAGGACTTGTGATTGTGCAGAGTATCTTAATGCATTATGATCATGAAAGTAAAAACTTCGAGGTCAGGACTGTACGGGGGACGTGGCAATAACTTCCAGTCGAGTTCCTGTAATGTGCATGTGGTGTTGGTGAATGATTGTGTGTACAGGTTCTACAGACAGATGCGTCTTCTTTACAATGACAAGGTATCCATCGATTTTCACCGATCAGGAGTTCCACTCGCTAAATGTTCACAGTATCGACTGCAGTGGGCTCTGAGCCACCTCGGCCGGGATCGTCACTGACGGACGTATGACTTTCTTTAAATCCGATCAGTAGTGCCACACGGTAACCACTGAGCTATCCTTGACCTTTTAGTTTGTATCATTCGAAAAATAAATCAGCAATAAAAAAGGTCCTGTTTTTAATGTCACATTATTAAATTTGTACATCCTGAAGATTATTATGAAAATTGTTCGCAGTTCTTTATTAGCAGCATGAATATGATTTTAACCGTTTTAACAGTTGGTTTGCCCTCACTCCTAACAGAATGAGGTCATCTCAATGTGCCATGCTTAACTTCATAAAACAACATGGGGTCATTTCCTCACTGTTCCCTGACCTCGCTGTTCTACCCCACAACACTGCGCTTGCCTCATGATGTAATGCGACCAAAGACTGGACAAACGTCTTGGTGTTCGGCTGCGTGACACATCACAGATGCATTGCAGGACGGCTAACTTGGTGAGCTCACTGAGGGTTTTGTTTTTTCAAACACTTAAACACACTCACACACACTCAAACATGACAAGCTTTTCCAGCAGGCCACACACCGTGATGTGGCCAACAGAGGAAGAGAGGCTCAGGTAGCCAAGCGGCGGAGAGCATGACGAATGTCTTGGCATGAAGAAGAAGGATTTGAGGTGAGAATCTTGCCTGGGATCTCAAGTGCAAGTTGGGTGTAAAGACCAATCCTGTGTGTGTGTGTGTGTGTGTGTGTGTGTGTGTGTGTGTGTGTGTGTGTGTGTGTGTGTGTGTTTGGTTGTATCAAATTATGATTACTCATTAGTTACTGTTTTTGATGATTATTGTGATGATAACATTTTAATATGGAGAATCACACACAATGAGACACACAATGTGAATTTAACTGATATTGTAAAACTGATATTCAACTGATATTCTAAATGATCACGACTCTTCTTAACTCATGTTTTTTAAAACAATGCATAAAACACCAAGATATATAAAAATAATTAGACGAGAATTTCAAATGTGTGTTTTTTCAACACACAGATGCATTATCTTGAGGACACCAACAATAACAACAAACTCATGTTTGTTAAAGTTAGGACTCTTTGTTTCCTAAAAAAATGTCTAACAATAGTACAGAAGCTTCTCTGTAAAAATCTTCTTATTAAAAAAAACTATAATCTGAATAGGTTTTAAAGTTTGGAGGCCGGGTCAGGAGCATTGGGCTCTTAGCCTGCTGGGCCCCAGCTCGGGTGGTTGTGATGCACTGGGTGTCCTGGTGCCTTTCTATCCTGACCAGCACTGACTTTTTACTGTGATTCGTGCTGCTTTGGCTTTTTTGTGGGATCAGACCAGATGAGCTGGCATTTGGTCCTGTGGCTGTGAGTGAGCCTTGGCTGCATAATCCTGTTACCAGTTTATTGGTATATACTTAATAATCAATGTTGATGTGATGCTGATCAGTATGTGTATGTACATAGTTCATTTCATTTGATATAATTATAGTTTTTTTTACATCCTGACTACGTTAATGAATAATCATTAAGTATTTTTGCCATTTAAAATTTTATTTGTATCTAAGAAACCTTCTAAAATTCATACTTTTTCAATGTACTTCTTTAAATCAATTTAAATTCTTCTTTTTTTAGAGAAAATACAAAAATAGTAAATATTTTAAAACAACTACAGTGCAGTATATTACACAGTATAATGCATACATACATACATACATACATACATACATACATACATACAAGCATACTCTATATTGCCAAAGTGTGATTTCCACATGGTCAAAAGTATCAGCTGTCAAAATCCCACCTACAACATCAAGTAAAAAATGTATTTATGAAACAAATTCTTATGCATCTTTTGACAATAACGGTTTATTAATTACAGCAACAATAACTAGATGTAACCTCTGTGTAGATGTAACCAGTTTCCTGTAAGGAGAAATGTGTTTGTTACTTTTTTGAAAAGAGTCTCCAGTGTCAGGTCAGAAGCAACAGTATCTCCACTTGACCACAAAACAGCATCATACTGTAACTGCAACTTTGTTTTTAGATACTGATGAATGCATTTCAATATATTCAGGACATCAATACTGTACATAAACAGAAAGTTTTGCCCGGGGTTACCCTGTGACCTGTGTGTGGTCTTCGTTACACCTCCAACCCCCTCCTCCCCGATTCCCTCCCATGCTGATCTAAGTGTCTGAGGGTCAAATCCAGAGAGGGCAGACAGGAACATAACGGGAAGAAAAACAGAATTTTGGTCTTACGTCCAACCTACAAATCCTCCTATCAGCTCTGTTTGGGTTAATAGCTTAATGTGAGGCTTGAACTATTAGCAGGTAATGAAAATAATGGTCTCTGTAATGCGAAATAGAGAAATAAAGAATTTCAAAACTTTGCTGTAGGTTACATAAGACTCAGCGTTGTGAGTGTTGGTGTTGCTAAAAAAAATTATAAAATCACGGGTGCTGTGTGGTGTTAAGCTCTTTAGCGGTCGGGGTTAATGGGCTGGGGAGGCGTCGTGGAGCTGGTTTGAGTTCATAGAGGGTTGGGCAAAGGCTGAAAGAGGGCATTGTGCTTTAAAAGGGAGGAGAAAGCAAGACGGGGAGCGCTCCAACTCCTCTTTTGCTTTGTGGTTTCGAGGCCTGGCGTTGTGGCCTCTGCTTTTAATCGCTCAGGATCGCTGTAAAGACAATACCCGAGTCTCCTCGGTGCAGGTGAGGGAGTGAGGAAAATAAAGAAAAGGACAGATTATGAACCTCTTGACAGACATCCCTCCCTTTCTCTCTCTTCCTTTCTCTCTCTCTCTTTTTCTCTCTCTCTTCATATCTTTACAGGCTGTTAATTTTTCACTTGGCTCCTCCTGAGGCAGAAAGAAAAGTTGGACCTTTGTGTGAGGCTCTCTTCTGTCTTTTCCTTAAACTGTCTATAAAACCCTTTTCCAGGGAACTGTGGGCAATTAATTAAATTAGCATGTACTCAATGTCATACGACCTTCTTTTCCATCCTATAAAACTCATGCTCATGAATGCCTTCTCCACTCAGGACAGACGTCCTTCATACAGGATGGGATACGAGGATATGCAGACACACACACACACACACACTGAATATATATATATATATATTCAGGAATTCTCAAATACATTGCAAATTTTTAAAAAATGAATTAATATTAAAGACTTTTTAACTTAAGCACCAGTTTCATGTGGATTGAGTTATAATAATATAATAAACGTAAGACGTACTACTGTGTATACTACACTGTTTAAATCCTATATAACAGCACATACACATACTGTACAAATGACTCCCCCCGCCCCACCTCCAGGTTGAGTCTCCATATGGATGCAAGTGAATACAGGACGCCGTCCTCCGAGACGATCTTTATTTAGGAATTCCTCGCCTTTTCGTCTTCCTGCGGTTGATGCGTCACTCGAGTGCATTATGATAAATTTGGCACAGGTGCCACCTCCTCTGAGGCAGGTGAGGATGAATGCAGTGCAGACGAAGGTGATCCATCAACAGCAAGGCCTGGGAATTCTCAAATCCGTTCCCGATGCGCGCCACGCCGAAGGCCCGTGCCAACGACCCCTTTCAGCGTGACACCACAGGAAATCAATGTCAAACCCTCAAGGTCGATGTAGTGTTGGAAAAGTGCTTAAGTCCTGATAGATGGAGCTCAGTCACAGAAACGTCAGATGGAAAACGGACAGCGGGTTGCGTGTGCAAAATCAGGTTTGATGTATCGAGCATTGTGCGAGTTAGATACTAGTGTGGCAGCACTAATTCAGAACATTCTGGTTAAAAAAATGCTAACTAAAAAATTTAACCATTTGTTTAATTTGGGGAAAAAAATAAACTGTCTTAATGATTGGGGGAGGGGAGGACAGGTAGGACTCTAGTGCACTCTAGCACAATGGAAACCCTCAAGGTTCTGCTTTGGGCCTACTATTATTGTACATTTTATACTTTGCTTGTTTGTTTATGAATGTTTGTTTATACATTAATATTTTTGTTTATGCAATAACAATGCATTTTTCTTTTCTTTAAATTAAGCCTTATAGCTCAGATATGTTAGCAAAATATTTACATATTTATATATAATAAAAAAATGTAATTTAATATTTCATTACCTAACAAACTTACTTCTGATTGAGAGTGTAGATGCAACCACTTTTCCGATCCCACATCTGAACCCAAGCTTAATAAATCCCCAAAAGCTCAGCTAACCTAAAGGGAATTGTTAGAATTAGATAGTGCTGTGTTAATTAAATATTTAAGCATGGGACTGTACTGTATCTGCATGATGATGATGAGGATGCAATCTTGTTAATCCCTCCTGGTTTATTATTAGGTCCATGCCTTATTGGACAAACGATTAGTCACCAGCGAGTTAGTGCTGAGAACAATTTGTATTTCACTTCACAAATCTGCACACCAACCATAGAGGAAAAGGTTGTTCCCGGATGAATGGATGATATTACGCTACATTTGTGCTCTGATAGATTTATGACTTGTCTGTGTCAGTACCACTGACATCCTAATAGAGGCCTTCGTATCAATAAATGACTGATATAATGTGATATTCACTTTCGTCAGAGAGGAGCCATCGTTGTGCTTCTTTTTAGTCCTTTTTTCTTTTTTTATGGCTTGTGTCTATGTGCATAAGGATGCCGTGAATAAGGGCTCTCATTTGGGAGAATTAGTGGGCTGGCCTCGGCTTTGGCAGCTGTCGGAGAGCGCGGCCGCAGAGCCAGCGAGGCTCCTGTTTCTTTTTCCGACCTCCACTTCTTCAGGCGACCCGCTAGTGCGTCACATCGGCATCGAGTTGCTAGCCTGGAGCTTAATTACAGCCGCGATCGCTAAACAGTAGGGTCAATGAGAACGCCTGATGGCCTTATCACCAAGACCGAACTATTTTAGTCATGTTCTTGGGCACTTCTATACTTCCAAAAAACCACCCACTGCAGTTCAATTTGTGACCTACTCATGGAGGTACTGTAGGTGGAGCAGACAGCCAGAAGGGTGTGAGTTTAAATTGCAAGCTCAAATGGGTCTTCAGGCCTCTTACATGATAGTTTTGTATGAATAAAACCATCTTATCAATTCAAATTAATTTCATTTATTTTTAACTGAGATGCTTTTAATATCCCGCTGAATTACAACGTGATCGGTGTGGGGTGGTTCTGGATTTTCCATTAGACTCCACCCGCAAAAACATTAGAATATGCTCTTTGTTGCAAATAAACTCTTCTCATCTATAGACACCTCTGCCATCTATTGATTATCCTTAGCTCATTCATAGAGACTCGTACAGCAGATGCTCCACATGGATGCATAAATGATGAAGTGGTAAAGATGGCACGGTGGTTAGCATTTATGGCCTTGCACCTTTACCATGGGGCTCAAATACCGCCTTCGGTTTTGTGTGTGTGTGTGTGTGTGGAGTTTTCCTCTTTACCTCGTGCTTAATAGGTTTCCTCTGGGTAATCTGGTTTTCTCCCACAGTCCAAAAACAAGCAGATTGTTTTTTCCAAATTTCCCATTAGTGTTAGTGGTGTTAGCAGTTCTCGTCCCTTGTCCACAATGTACCCTGCCTAGTGCCCTGAGTCCCTTGGGATATTCTTCAGGCCTCTCTAGGTGAGTGAATTGCTGAAAGAGACATTTATGTAAGGAGTGTCCAGTGTCAGGACTTTGTAAGAGTCAGATATTTCAGACATTTCAGGATATTTCTGTAGTTTCTCAGTAACAAGCTGCTTGTTTTGTTTTTGTTTATGGTTGCTATTGCATAAGTGAGAACAGGAATTGCACGGTACCAGAACACCGGTGCGGTTTCACGACATAGATAAAAAAAAATAAAAAAAAAACATGTAATGACTGAAAAATCGATCAACTTTTAAGTGGTAACCGTAGCTCTGTTTTATTACACCACCATGTCATTGATTAATGTCCTGTAACAGCATGACATGGATAATTTTCCTGCATGCTCCAAGTCTCAATAGTTCAGAGTCACTTCAGAATAAGAAGTGGAAATTTCGAATGATGAAGAGAAATATTCAGCCTCTGAGAAACAAAAGTGTGTTGTACAGTACTTTTACTAATTCAGCTTAACTTTGTGAACTTCCTGTTTGGAGCGTGCGCTTTTTCTCTTTAACTGAGTACATGTGTGTGTGTGTGTGTGTGTGTGTGTGTGCTCACACTTTTAACTGCATATTAGCAACACAGTGTCTTTCTTCACAAATTCAGAAGAAAATAAATAACAAAGTCCTGACCTCAGAAACTCCACGTTTGGTGAAGTCACTTACCATACAGCAGGATGTATGCAGTCGTGCCAGAGCGCGCACGCACACACACACAGACGCAGGCACACGGATACACACAGACACGTGCATGTTGTCACACTTACAATAAACGGTTTCTGTGGTTTTTTTTAAGACAAAGATGACTGGCTGGTGAGCCGTGGTTTTCATCAGGCAGCTCGGAGCGAGTTAATGCTCTCATCAGCAGGGTCTTTTTCACTTTAGATTTCCTCCGAGTGTGTATCTTCGCTTTTTTTATTTACTAGCATTCCTGACCACAATGAAAGTACCTTGCGGGCTTTATGTGGTGGCAATTAAAGATCCCACAGCTCTGGCAGGATGTGAGTGATTCGAATGTAAGCGGTTTCGATTGCCAAACAATGGCAGACGATTCGAGGAACTTCCCAGATCTTAGATGTTCTTTTCTCGCAAAAAAAAGGTGGATACAGTAATTTTCAGGTTTTATTCCACCATACTGATTCTAACAGCTGCATATGATAAGATAAGAATGTGTAATCCACCAATCATCTGATTACCTGGCATATTTAATGTGATGTTAGCTTCATATGTAGGAAATAAAAAGTCAGAGTTGTGTCGCTATAAAAAAAATCATAGTGGCGTGACGAGGCAGAGTGGCGTGACGAGTGGCGTGACGAGACGTGACAAGCATCAGAGTGGCGTGACGAGGCAATGTTTCCCCCGGAACAGCATGTCAGCATTAAAATGTTTTATTCTGCTGATACCTAATACAATTTGCTAAGACTAAAAGTTACTAAAAATTACTTTAAAAAAAAAAAAAGGGTTTGTAATAATTGAGTTACATAAAAAAAGTTAGTTCCTGTTCTCACTTCTGTTATAGCAGCTATAAATGTTCATGCTTTTACCAGCATCTGGGGTAGCTCATCATGTTACCGAGAAAGCCATAAGTAAAAAAAAAATCTCCTTCATTGTTACATCAGAAAACTTGGTTACATCCGACTGCCCTGGTACTGGAGACTCCTTCCATCAATGTTAAATAAACTTACAGTACATTCACAGAAAACTTCACCATATCAGCAGGATTTCTTAATTTGTCTTTGAGCTTCATCTATTCATCCTTCTAGGAACCTCTGTAGTCCAACGGTGACCATTGTATTTATTCCCATTTTTACAACTGTGGTAGGACCTCCGGTCAACATTTACACACACATTCAATACACACTTAAGGCAATGTGGGAACGCCAATTAGTCTAATCTGCATGTCTTTGAAATGTGCGAGGCAACTAAGTACCCGGAGGAAACCAACCAAGCACATAGAAATCATGCAAACTCCATGTACACAGACCCCGAGGCGGGAATCGACCCCGGACCCTGGAGGTGCAAGGTGACAGAAAAATCTTAGCGAGTTTAAATTTTAAAATCCTTAGCTATATTTACATAGCTGCTAAATACAGTAGCAATGTGCTTAGCTAAAAAATATAGCTACAAAAATTCTTAGCTGTTTTGCTTAGCTGATATACTCAGCTACAAAAACAAGTTAGTTAATGCTTTATTTAAGCAACACATGGAATTTTTTTGAATAGAAAAAAAAGGAGGTAAAGAAAAAACATCTGTACATCATGATGGTCTCTTCATCCCCGAACCAGGACGTGGCATCACACCAACACGGCCTCTCACAGTGTCAGGAGTAAATCAAGGAGCACCCCTATTGTGACCTCATATATGGAGACACCCCGTCCCCGGCTTATCGCTCTGCTCAGCTGAGGAGTGTTAGCATACAGACTTTAGAGGAGCCCTGAGACACACCTGTGTTAACTTGTTAAAAACACAAAAAATTTAAACAAAATGGGGCCGTTTAAATGGGGTCCACTACATACAGTATAAACCAAGACATATGTGCTTGTCTCATCTTTCGCATTAACTCTACAGTACACTGGTTTTAAGGGTGAGAGGGGGAAGGTGATAAACATCATTTTCTTCCTGTCAGAAATTTCACAGAAGATATGGAAGGTATTAACACCAAGGCAATAATTACCGTTCAAGACCGCATATCTTAAAGAGTTTATACAGTATGACGTCTACAGTAGATGGAAGAAGGTAAGGGTTGATTTTGCCCGGTAACTGTTCAATGAAAACATGTCATCACTGAAGATTAAAAATAATTAAAAAAAATGAAATAATGATTACTTTATCATATTCATCTTCATTTTCATTCATCCAAATGCAAATCGTTGTAATCACCACCTTGAACTCGTTCATGCACATTTCTTAGGAGGGTTTCCCATTCTAAAACATCTACTGAGCTACAAGTTGGTAATGCCCATCAGTTCTGCTTCATCTTTACATTAAGACACTTCAGTTGGGTTGGGTTTGTAGGGAGAAACTGAGACAGTGACACTGGAAGATAGCAATTCTGAGAGACAGTGAGACAGCAATACTCAGACACTGAGACAGCGGTAATAAGAAACACTGAGGTAGCAAGTTGGCAGATAAAACAATACTGAGAGACAATGATCATGAATACTGTGAGACAGGGTTCTAAGAGACAGCAAGGTGGGGACACTGAGAGGCAGCGAGACAGCAATACTGGGAGGCAGTGAGACAGAGACAGTGAGAATGTGAGATGAAGAGACCGTATGAGAGGCTGAGATAGTATGTCAGTGATACTGAAAGAGTGTGAGACAAAGATACTGAGAGACTATGAGAGACGGAGACTGTGAGCCTGTAGGACAGTGAGGCAGTTAGACAGTGACGCTGAAAGACAATGAGAGAGGGAGACTGTGATCTTGTAAGACAGTGAGGCAGCGAGACAGTGATGCTGAGAGCCTGTGAAAGACTGGGAGCCTGTAAGACAACGAGAAAATGAGACAGTGATGCCAAAAGACAGGGAGACAGCAATACTGAGAGACTATGAGAGACTGGGAGCCTGTAAGACAACGAGACAATGAGACAGTGATGCTGAGAGACATGGAGACAGCAATACTGAGATACTATGTGAGACTGTGAGACTGTAAGACAGTGAGACAATAAGACAGTGTGCAGAGAGACAGCAATACTGAGAGACTATGAGAGACTGTGAGCCTGTAAGACAGTGAGACAATAAGACAGAGATGCAGAGAGACAGCAATACTGAGAGACTTTGAGAGACTGTGAGCCTGTAAGACAGAAAGACAATGAGACAGCTATGCAGAGAGACAGGGAAACAGCAATACTGAGAGACTATAAGAGACTGGGAGCCTGTAAGACAACGAGAGAATGAGACAGTGATGCTGAAAGACATGGAGACAGCAATACTATGTGAGACTGTGAGCCTGTAAGACAGTGAGACAATAAGCCAGTGATGCAGAGAGACAGCAATACTGAGAGACTATGAGAGACTGTGAGCCTGTAAGACAGAAAGACAATGAGACAGTTATGCAGAGAGACAGGGAAACAGCAATACTGAGAGACTATGAGAGACTGGGAGCCTGTAAGACAGCGAGACAATGAGACAGTTATGCAGAGAGACAGGGAAACAACAATACTGAGAGACTATGAGAGACTGGGAGCCTGTAAGACAGCGAGACAATGAGACAGCGATGCTGAGAGACAGTGAGACAGATGTAAAAATCAAGCCAGGGAGATGTGGCGAGTGCGGTCTGCCTCAGGGGAGAGACACAATGGCAGAGGAATTTAAGCCGCACTGTGGTGAGAGGCTGGAAGGAGCGGGTGGGGATTTTGGCTTCTCTGAAAAACAAAAAATATGGAGAAGGGAGCAGGGGTCGTAAAGGTTGAGTTAAGGTGTTGATGTTAAACTGCGATTTTATTTTAGTCTAAAAAACTAAGCAGTTGATCATCACATGGAAACTTACAGTAACATGTGACTTCACGTGGGGTCATGTGAGAGATGTGCGAAATGTAATAGTGTGAAAAGGTGTAATTATAATAATAATAATATTAATAATATTAATAATAATGTATAGTTTTATAGGATTTGCTTACTTT
>JAOTRS010000036.1:34335902-34352392 GCA_028565755.1 Dinotopterus cunningtoni
ATAATAATAATAATAATAATAATAATAATAATAATAATAATAATAATAGCAAACACAGCCTGACATGTTATAACAAAACCACCAAAAATAATAATAAAAAGGTCCTCAGTCCTGAAGATGAACAAGGAATAAAATAATCACCGCACTATAGTCAGATAGCTTGTTTAAGGAAATAGCACTAAGGTATAAAGTGTCCACCTTCCAGTCTCTACGGAGACGGTGGATTGGGACTGGACATACAGTAAAACATATTGTCCTTTAAATCAATTTTTTTTTACTTTCATCTTTCATATAAATAACCCCCATTTCACCTTTTCCAGTATGATTTGATGTGAATAAAAAACCTTTTGGGTTGATTCACTTTTCAGATCTTCTTGGCTACTGGACAGATTTCTTGTCTGTAAACTAGACAAAAAGCAAATGATAAAGTAGATAAAAAACAATGTCTTTCTTTAGTGAAATACTTTGTACTTTAATATTAGACTTAATAGAACAGACAGACATTGTGATACCTGCTTTCTGTTTCCTTCAGATCAGTTTTTTTGCATATAAGAAGCGGAGATGATCCACCAGACAGCATCTTAAAAAGTGAGATGAATAAGCATTAGCGGCGTGAACATGACGGCAGAAAATTACGCAGTTTGATGTAACCATGAAGAAAGTGAAATACAGAGTTTACCTCCGAGTGAGCTTTAACGGTGAGAGCTTTTGTCTTCACTGCTGCACTTTGCTCTTCATCCTCACTGCTGACTTGTGCTGTGGATGTCTCTGTGGAGGATTATTAGTAAAAAGATTTTTTTTTATTTATTTATTACAAGTACAAAAATCATACATTGTAGGACAGTATGAGTTGTCGTCTTTTGACACCAAAGTATTGGACAATTTACACTATGCAGAATAAGTCCTGAATTAAAGAAGCAGTGTATAATTTTTTATTTATTTATACTGTATCTACTTTCCTTCTATTAAACCATTATGCTCATGGTTTGGGATGATTGAGTGTATGTTTTGATTAGCTTTTGATGTTAGTCACATGGTGTAAGATCGCTCAGTAGGCTTACGTTGAAATAAAGTCTTGCCGTCTCTGAATTGTCTGCAATGGCTCAGGAGAAGAGAAAGCTCCTCTATACGGCGATCCTGCACAAAAAATACATAAAAAACAAGTAAGTTAGTGAATAAATGTTACACCAAAGACAATATGACCAAGGCCATGTCCAAACGTAGCCGGGTATTTTTAAAAACTGAAATTTTCCTCTGCGGTTTTGGTCTTTTGTCTACATGCAAAATCAGTTTTGGTTGTTGAAAACTGAGCTTTTGGAAAACTCTGTCCAAAGTGAAGGTTTTCCCAAACTCCATTTTCAGTTTGCACACGGGGAAACAGAGATTTTGGCTAGTTGTAACGTCACCTTGTGTGTCAATGTCATCGTTTCTGTGCTGGTCTCCTTTATTTGACTTCAGCTTCGTTTATGAGGATATTTATGCAATGGCGGACTTGCGTACAGTAAACCTGTGACTGTGTTAACGTTGCTTACTGGACTTTTTACATATGTGTAAATACACGCGCAGTTACTCACACATTACATTAATGAACAGAGGTGCCTGAATGTACTACGAAGCTCACTGCTGCTACACGCAAATCTCCGAAGACACACAGACCCCACAGACAGCGACGGCGGTTTTGGACGAGGCGCGGTCGGACTTCTACAAAGCGCAACAGGTGATGACGTTTTGTCTAGGCTTCTGATTAGCCCCCTGTTGATTAGCGACGCTCCTAACAGCACTTAACAGGGTGTTTTGCGTTTTCATGTAGACAAAGATATTTTTTAAATGTAGGTTGTGTGGACAGAATTATTTAAATAAGAGAAGTAGAAAAATACCTGGCTACATGTGGACATGGCCTGATATACAGTACAGTTTGTTTTTTCTTCCCATATACTGTATGTAGCTAGGCTTTGTATTATATTTCTAGTACATCGAAAAAAAAAAAAATGTGCTTTGGACAGAACAAAATGTTCCCATGTCAAAATGAACTTAAAGACAAATCCATGTAGAAACAGTGATTTGTCCAAATAACCCATAAAGAACCATGAAAGAACCCATATTTTCAGAGAGTATGGATCGTGTTAAGGAAATCTGAAGCACCCTGTGTTTTTCTCTCAACACTTTCCCAGCAATGGAACGTATCCGAGCACTTTATGAGGATTATGCAACCCTTTAGATTATCTGAAAATAATCTTCCTGCCCCTGCTCGCTCAGACCGTGGTACACGGCGGCACAGTTAAATGCAACATGGGCTAAATTGCAGAGTTGCGATTTTGGCAGGGACTTCAGAAAATTGGGTGTGTTTTTGAAGCGATGCCCTAGAGCAGACCCTGCCACGTCTCGCTTACTGCAAACACATGACGGGTCTTGGCACGGACCCGCACCTTTAAGTGTGGACTGAAGGAAACGGTTTTAGCCGGGGTTCTGTAAATATCTCATGCTGGCTGAGTCTACAGACGAGAACAGGAGGTCCTGTGTGTGCTTAAAGTGGTGTTCGTTTACTCTTCCACATGTTAGGATGAGGTGGTGTGAAGGAGTAGAAGCAAATTTAAATTTGAAATATCTGATGTGAAGACTTGGAATATTCATTATTTTTTTAAATGGTTAATGGTTCTTACTTTCCAAACAGGTCTCACTTGGATCCAGTCATGAAAGTGGAAACATCTGTTATGGAGTTTTAAATATGCCAGGTGGAACTGTTAATAGTCCAATTGTTAACCAGGCGACTGAGTGCTTCCATATGAAAAAGAAGCTCCAAGAAGACCCCATGGAGCAGTAAAGGAGTAAAACTAGTAAAAAGTTAAAACCAACCTAACCAATGGTTTATAAATAGCAATTTTTATTTCTTTGCAACCAAGCACCAGGTCAGTTTAGCTGATCTTTCTTGACAGGTGACAATTTCTAAGGTCTGGGTGAAAATAACCCAGTGGTTCTTTATGTTTTTTTTTTGTTTTTGTTTTTTAAGTTGAATTGGATAATTAAAGACTCAGAGCTTCCAAAAGGAGTTATATATAAATGAGCAATAAATTAGAAGTTTCACCGTACACTGATTCAGTTTAAATATATAATCTAATAAAACTGGGTTCTTCAATGAAAATTATGGGTCCTTAACGTCAAATTAGTTCTGCATAGAGCAATTTGTACAAGTAAAACACTTAAATCTGAGCAAAAAACGTGCCAATTGCCCATGTACAGTAGGAGCCTGGTTTTAGAAGCCAAGAAAGCTGGGTTGACATTCTTTAACTTTCCTCCATAAATGGAAAAACTATCTGGACCATTATACATTTCTAACAATTCATGTTTTTGTTTGTTTGTTTGTTTGTTTGTAATTCCAATACCAGGAATTTTCTTTTACCTTTTCATCATTGGCTGCAATTAATAATTCCATTCCAGCTTTTAATTTTAGAAGCTCTTGATCTGAAGAGAAAGAAAGGAAACAGACATGTTTATCACATACTACATTAAAAGACTCATACATCATACATTGGAAAACATGATGAATTTGTTTTTTTTTTTTTACTGGATTTCATTAGAAACATGCATCTTGTTTTCAAGAGATACTTATTGTTTTAACATGCAAAAGAGCAGGAAAAGCAAAGTGATGCTGTGACAAGTTTGGATTGACTTTAGGGACCTTAGGGATTTTTCCTCTTTTTTTGCCCCCACATTCCTCTTCTTATTGCCATGGTAAATAATTAATCCAAGATGTTTCTTCTTACTGCCGTCCATTTATGTATTTATATCATCTTGTGTTGTGTTTGAGCAAGTCTCGCGGTTACAAATGCTGCATGTGCCAAGGTTTGATCCTGATAGAGATCATGAGAATTTAAATGTAACTGCATTCATGAGCCTTTGAAATAAATATAATTGTATTGCTTACACCAGCTCAGAAGGTAGTCTAAGGTACAGGAATGTGCGGGGGCGTTTTGCAAATCTAATCATGCATCATGCCTGAAGCCAAAGGAATTCTGATCAGTTTATCCATGTCCACATGGGAACTCTGACCAACCCTGTCCCCTTCCAAATGGCTTCTGACCAGTCTTGTCTGATCTTAAACACAAAATCTGACCCACCTTGCTAAAATAAATTCTTCCAGGTTTTTCCATAATATTGAAAAAATTCTGACGAATTCTGCCTAATCTCGAAGGAATTTGATCAGACCAATCCATTCCAAAGGAGTTCTGGACAATTCTGCCTGACCTCAAATGGATCTTGACCAATACTGCATAATCTTGAAGGAATTTTGACCAGACTTTTCCCGCTTTAAAAGGAATTCTGACCAAATCTGTCCGATCTCAAAGTAATAATGACCAATTCTGAAGAATCCTGTCTGATCTCAAATTAATTTTGACCAATCACGTCAAACCTTGAAGTAATTTTGACCAGTCTCCTCCCCTTTTAAAGGAATTTAGACCGGTCCATTCCAAAGTAATTCTGGCCAATTATTAGTCAGATTCCTGTCTGACCTTAAAGAAATATTGATCAATACTGTATTATCATGAATGAATTTTGACCAGTCCTGTCTGATATTAAAAACAAAATCTGACCAATCCTGCCAAATTTCACAAGAGTTCTGATAAATTCTGCCACAGTTTTAAAGGAATTCTGACCGGTTCTGCCCACTTTTAAAATAATTTTGAAAAAAACACATTTTCACCAACCCTTTTCCCCCTCAAAGAATTCTAATCAAGTCTCTTTGCTCTCCAAAAGAATTCTGACCAATCTTATCCACTCCAAAGGCCATTCTTGACCAACACTGCCTGCTACAAAAGGGTTTCGATCAACTTCTGCTATATAATTCCTAATACATTAGTTTAAGACAGTGTGATATGGGATACGGTGTAAGCAGAGGGAGTAAAAATAATTAGTTCCTAATCTTAGACCTCCAGTGACAGATTTTTTATTATGATATTATTTCTGGTAGGCTTATAAGAAGAAATGTATTTGCTAAAACACACGCCTTCTCATTTTAATGCCATCATGTATAAAAAGGAAGAGCAGCATCAGTGGAAAGAACTGTCTTTTAAGCAGTTCTGCATGTGTGTGATAGTAATCAGATATACTAAACAGCTTACGTTTGGTGTTGAGCCGTCTCCTGTATAACTCCTCTAACAATGAGAGCAGGGTGAAAAGAATACAGAACTGATGTTAGACACCACACACAACATTACTGTAGACACCATGCAAACACTTGTTATATACAAGCAAACATTAAACTCACACTGCTTGCATTGTATTCCTGAATGAAATGCCACGTTTTGATGCTTTACACATTATACGTAAGTGCAGAAGTGCAGTATTCTTTTAAGGCTACATGACACCTGCATAAGCCCTTCTTGTCAATTGACCTACATATAGATTTACGAGCACTAATTCCAACAGGAGTATGCTTTACAACATTAGGTAAAGAATACTCTAGTTTATTCTTGTGGTTAATTCCTTAACCACAGTAATGTTTGTAGACAATAGGGGGTTGTGGTTCAGGTAGATCTCCTACTTCTTGGTTCATCAGTACTAACCAATAAACCAGTTTAAAAGCCTCTATCCTGTAACAATCAATCAGAAAAAATGAATCAATGTAGACTAACCTCTTTCTGAATTGTCAATGGACACAGGGGATCTGGATACGAGCTGGGCCTGAAGGTTCTCGATCTCTGCATTCTTACACTGCAGGAGATGCTGAAGGCCTGAGATTTCTGCCTGGAAATTAGATTTTTATTCACATCGTCCTGTATGTCTACAAAACTACTGAAATTAATAAAAATGTAATAATGCATAATTATCTGTGAAACACCAATCATGTCAAATAACCTTTTGACAACAACTGAAGTTGTTTAATTGGCAAAGAACATCGTTAAATCAGTGTTTCCCAAACTGGTCTTTGGTAAGCCAGATGTCTTCACATCTCCTGATCATTTTCCTGATGGATTTATGTATTTACAGCTCAGCTGTGCAAAGAGACATTAGCAGATATATAGGGACTTCAGTTCTGCCAAAATATTGACATTGTCAAATTTGCCACATCTTTTCTTCTTTGAAAACTCTGCATCCAGTTCATCATGTCAAATTAGGTTATTTTCAAACCACAAGAACAAATAAAATAGAAAAGATTGGGGTTGTTTTATCCAACACACATATTAGTGCCTGAACATTGTTTTTGACTGTTCCAGTGACTGATATTTTCCACTCCAGAGTCCAGGGACGAACTTCCACCACTCTGATGTTTGGCATTACATTCTGACCTTAGGCGTAAGTGCAGTTTCTTATCCATGGAAAGCTTTCTGATTTAGCTCCAGATGATCAGATTTTATGCCAGTCTCGCGTCCAGAGGCAGTTTGGAATCCAGTAATGATTGTTCCAAAAGATGGCAAGTGGTGTCCACATGTTTGCCTTCACTAACATGTTTTCATTTTTTCAACAGTTGACCTATTGTTGCTTTTGCACATTTCCAATTCCCATGAACAGCACAGTATACCACAGCAGCTGTAGCAGCTAAGAAATGTAATGAACAGAGTGCTGCACATCCTATTCCACTGCTGAGATTTTTTTTTTCTTTAATTACATTAATTATATAGCATGTATAAGAAGACTGTGAAAAGAAGGAACGTCCCAAGACTTGTTTGATTTGACATAGAAGCTGGTTAGATGGAGGAGGTGGGCATTAAAAGCAGATAAATGGAGAAGGAAGGAGGAGTATGAAACTGAGGTGGTGAAGTAAGTAGAAAGGGAAAGTAAAAAAAAAATAAAAGTAGCAGTGAGGTTTTGACACAGTAGAAGAACTAGAAGATGAAGTAGAGCAGGAGGCACTGAGGCATTACAAGCCAAGGAGCAAGAAAAGTAAGGACCTAAAAAAGCAAGGGAATGTAGGACTAGACACTTTGGTGAGGATGGAGTAGGTAAAAGGGGATAAAAGAAAGAAAGGAATAGGCATGAAGAAGTGAAAAGAAATCGAGGTGCATAGGATATGGGGGAGGAGGCAGAGTTGGAAGCACAGGGTAGGTGTGTACAGTAGGTGAAGGAACAATAAGGACGTGAAAGTGGGTAGGGAAGAGAAAGAGCAAGTGAGCGCACGAAAGGTGATGGAATAAGGAGAAAGAAAGAGTGTGGGTGATGTGGTGGAGATAATGAGAGATAATGGGAGATGGAGGCAGGAAAATGTGAATGAGCCAGGAGAGGAGGCAGGAGCGGGTGGCACTGAGCAAGTGGGAGAGTGTGGAGTAGTAATGGTACAATAGAAAAAAAAAAGTAAATGAGGTGGTGTGGAAGATTAGTTATACAGTACTAAGGAGGTTTGCCGGCCGGGTCGATGTACTGATGTACTGTATTTTTTTCTCAAAACCTACTTAGAACTTGGCTCATAAAAAATATGTATTTGCATTACTATAAAGTAAAGTGTATTTTAACAAAGAGCATAATGGCATAAATGCATTCTAACATGTTTTAATGTGTTCATAGTTCATTGTAAAATTTACCAAACACTTTTTCTCACATATTATTAGGCATTAAAAATGTGCCCGGCCTTTTTTTTTTTCTCCACACGTTTATAATGAGGTGAATCAAACGTCAATTGTTAGGACCTAAACAGAAGTGAGAGTAAGTAAAGGTGTAGAACAATGAGGTGGAGAGGCTTCATAGGAAGTGTGTGCTGAAAAGAGGAAGTGAGTGTCAAACCAAATCAGACCGAAGGGATGTAAAGTATTTGGTGATGTGCATTTCTGTAGCAGTACCTTTGTGGCCTTGAGTTTTCTCTCGTACTGGGACTTTTCATCCTCAAGTTCTTCGACTTTATTTTTGAGCAACCTCAGTTCCTGGAGCAAGCTCTGTGCAGACAAAAAAAGGATAAAAAAGAATTAAATTTAAGTACAGAGTTACATTGATTCCATGCTGAAGTGATCGTTTAGAAAATTTTAGGTAACACAAAAATAAACAAACAAAACAAAAATACAATTTGTTATTTCTTTTATATAGTTGTGTTCATAAATTTCGCACATTTTAATTAAGTAATTAATTAATTATGTAAAGTATTGCATGAACAATCACAATATAATAGTTACTTTATAATGTCTTTATATACTTACGTATATACTGTACAGTATGAATGAATACACTTAAATATAGTATACAGTATATTTTAATGGGCAGTTGTGGCTCAATCGGTTTAGGCTCTGAGTTACTTAATCAGAAGTTTGGGCATTCATGCCCCAGCATCGCCAAGTTGCCAGTGTTGAGCCCTTGAGCTTCCTAACTGGGATATGCAAAAAATATATATAATAATTTCACTGTGTTGTAAGGAACATGTGACAAATAATCGAATAATAATTATTAGTATAAATGCATAAATAATTGTTTAAAAAAATAGTCTTATTTACCAATTTCTGCTTTTTTAATACATTTAATAAATAAATAAATAAATAAATAAATAAATGTTTGTTCATAGTTCACACCACTTTTTAAATCCTAAATAGTTTGTTCACATTTCAATAATCTTCTCGTAAGATAAAAAACGAAATATTAAAAGAATACAGTCCTTTTGGTCTAATTGTACATTTTGTGTATAAATTAGAGCTTAATTAAAGTGTTTTTTTTTTGTTTGTTTGCTTGTTAATTTGTTTGTTTTCAATCAGTCACGCATTTAGCTATAAAATTAAAAATATTTCCATGCATGTAGTGTGTTAGCTATTTCCTGAGCCCACAGACCCAAACATTAGCACAAACGTAAAACCCACAACACACGTTAAGACATTGCATCAAGCACGAATCACTAAGCACACCGTGAATACTCTTACAGTTTCACCAAACATTATGTATTCACGTAGCAAAGGGCAGGTTTGCAGGCAGGTTTCAGGTTTTAGGCCAAAGTCGAGCTGGCAGAACTCAAGCTTTCCAAATCACTCAGGTGCATTCAGTGCCTACACTTTCTCTTCCACAGTGACAGAGCTCCTCAGCACCTAAAACTCCAGAGCTCTGCTCCTCCACACTCATTTCCTCAGCCCCGACTGATTCACTCATTAAAGCGTCGGTATCGGTGTTTCCATCCTCCTGGATCTCAGCGGCTTTTTTCTCCTGGATCTTACAAAAGAGCTCTTGCTGAATCCTGCACATCTGCTCCTGGAGCTCGCTAATCAGATTCACGACGCTCTGACAGAGGAGAAGAACCGGATAGAAAAGCAAGTGTAATCGTAATGCTAAAAGCAAAACAGGCAGAAATTAAACTCGGAACACACGTGCAAGTACAAAACACAGTATTGTGAAGTGGTTTACGAGAGCCACCTTTTAAACTTTTCCACAATTTGTAGTGGGAACTGAATTAGAGCTAACTGAGATCTTATAAAGTAAATATACACAGTCAGCCATAGCATTAACACCATATAACACAAACACAATAAAATTGATTATCAGTTATATACCAGTAAACTGCTTACAGGATGATGGGCACCCTAGTCTCACCCATGCCCATGGGGACCAAAAGCCAATGCTGCACAAATTACAGAAAAATGTAAATGCTGGCCATGATAGGAAAGTATCAGAACACCCAGTGCACCTCAGCCCACTGTGCATGAGGCCCAGGACACAAAGAGCCCAGCCTCCAAACTCCCCAGACCCCAGTCCACTCCAGTACTCATGGGGTGCGTTGGACAAACAAGTCCGATTCACAGAGTTCTGAATGCAAGACTCCACAAAACCAAAAAAAAAAAGCATTGACCTAACTAACATTTACAGATCACTTTCAACCCAGAACAAATCTGAAAACCCATGAAGTTTCATTTATGGATAAGAAAATGACATGATACTGACTGTAGACACATAGTGGGCACATAATCACGACAGTCTAGGAGATAAAAAAAAAAAGAAAAAAGAAATCAAGTTGTTTTGCCAGTTTCTTCCCCAGTCAGCTGGTTTTTATTGTGTTTAGGAGGAAAATGTGTCTTGAGCAGGAAAAAAAGGATAATTTAACAGACTGTAATGTTAAAATTATGGCTAATCGAATGGTATCCATCCATCTCTCTCTCTCTCTCTCTCTCCTGCCAGTTAAAGGAAAAAATGAAAGTGAGAAGAGAGAATTTCCTGCAAAAAAAAAAATCCTGCTGTTTTGTTTTTTTTTTTCTTCTTAAATTATCTTTTATCCACCACTGGTTGAGTGAATTGTTTTTATCAGAGTGTGCACTGCCTGTGCATGTGGGATTTTATCAGTTTGACCTGTCAACCCTGGGTTATATTAGATATCACATGATGTACTGCAGAATCTCAGGAGAATTGGAAATACTGCTCACATAACATGGCTTTATTGCTCACAGCTGTGGTTATGTCTGAATAAAGCAGTGAGGAACTGTTATGTAAAAGTCGGGTATGTCTAAATGTCAGAAATACATCATTTTACAAATTGATGGAGCCAGAAATGCTTCATATCTCATGCCTGGAAATGGTTTGCATGATCTCCTTGTGAGTTTCTCATGGGTTGTGGGGTTTCCTCCCACTTCCTAAAGGAACATCTTGGTAGGAATATTACCCATGCTAAATTTCCCCTAAGAGTAAAAGTGTGTTTAGATTTGGAATAGGATTTTGAAACCTTGTGCACAGTGTTCCCAGGATAGATGCCAGATCTACTTGGACCCTAATCAGGACAAAGTGCTTACTAAAGAAAATGAATGAATAACAAAGGAGAAAGAATTTTTTTTAAAAAGTGAAAACATTGTTGTGCAATTAAAATGTCACATGATCGCAACATAAGTACTATACAGTAAATAGACAAGAGAGGACATGAGATACTGTATATAAACCATATAAAATTACAAATTTTGGAATAGAAATGGAAAGAATTGTAGATCAGTGTGTACCTAAAGAAGACCATCCATGAAAAGTCAGGGACCAGGTGAAGTGGGGGTTAGTCAGTGAAACAACCAAGACAACAGATGCTTTGTGTAAGCAGATCTGGCTTTCTTTTCTTGCTAAATTCAACAGGCTTGAACTTTTCAGGATCGTTTCATTCTGTGGTACATTTATTAAGCCAAGAGCAGAGAAAATATCACACAGCAGGGGTAAAGGTACTGCCATTGGAACGTCCTTGCAAAACGTGCCCTTCAGCCAAAATAAACAGGTCACTGAACTGATTTCTGCAAGGTAAGGACTCCCATATAGGGCGCTTTGTTTAGTGTCGGCACTCAGGATGTAAAAGGAAATGAGCCTGAAATGTAAAATTGACACGTGAACCATGATGATCGAAAACAAACAGAGTATCCAGCGCTATAAAGTAATAAAGTTTAGCATTCGAGCTAGCATAAACAACGGTTAAGCAATGACTGGCATGTAAGGGGAGGAAGTATCATGTGATTCGGTGGCAGAAAAACATAGCAGATGAGATGGCTGACATATGATTGCTATCTATAGAGTGCAGCAGAGAGCCGGGGTGGGAGGGTCGCTGCTCACGAGTGAAGCATGGCATGTCAGGGGAATGTTGTGATCCAGATTAGAGCCGCTCACCCAGCAGTTGTCTGAGGAGTGAGACAGCTTGTGTTCCTGTGTGTGGTGTTTCAATTCAGGTTAAAACCGTTTGCTTGTAACATATCTGTAATTAACGCTCCTCTCTTGAACGTGTCACTTTTAATTAAAAAAAATAATAATAATAATAAAAAACTTTGAGGAATAAAGTAAGTTATATAAAAATGCACATTCAAACATTACTTAAATCTTACAGCTCAAGCATGAGGACTAAATTCAAATATATTACTGTGTTAAAATCTTATATAACAAAACTCTCTCTCTGACTCATGTTTTTTAACGCTTTATCCTGTACGGGTCGCCGGAGACCTGGAGTCTATCCCAGGGGACTCTGGGCACAAGGGGCTGTACACTCAGGACGGGGTGTAAATCAATCGCAGGACAAAAGCATGTACAGTACACACTCTTTACAGGCAATTAGGAAACGCCAATTAGTCTAACCTGCATGTCATTGGACTGTGAGAGGAAACCGGAGAACCTGGAGGAAACCTACCAAGCACAGGGAGAACATGCAAACTCCATGCACGCAGACCTGAGGCAGACATCCATCCTTGTAATATATATCTAGTGATATTTAACAATGTTGTAAGGTTTTCTGAAACAAGATTTTTATGTAGCATTTAAAGAAGAAGAGAAGGATTTTCCAGTATCAGTGCTTTTTAACACTTTTTAACATCATCAAGACTTGTTACGCATATGCTACTGTAGTTTGCAGAAAAATGACAAGGTGTTTTTTTTGTTTTGTTTTGTCTTATTAACATCAAGTGATGACAAAAAAGACTAGTGGGAAAACAAATGTTTATAATTTCAAATTATTAAAAAAAATAACTATTCACAAATAGATAAGGCCACGTTATTCTTAAATACTTTAAATAAACAAAAATCAATTGTTTTTAAATTGAAGATGAATTAATAAAAAAGAAGCAATCATTTGTGCATGTGCTGTTATTTAGAAATGAAGAAACATTAGGGTGGAAATGGTAGACCACCTGCTTCATTACATCATCCTGCCACTGATTGTTTTCCTAAAACAGCGCAAAGTATAGAGTGTCATGCAAGTGAAAACAATTCAATTGGGGCATTTGCATTACGAACACTATATAGCATGTGTATAATATGAAACAAAAAAAATCTACAGCTTTACCTTTATTAAGAATTCCAGGTTCAGGAAATAAATAAAATAAATGTGCAGTTTGCAGAAAATGTCATGACCTAATATCTTACTAGCTTGATTGCTAATCATACACAGTGTTGATTTAACACTTTGGGACTTCATGTAAGTGCAGCTGGACCAACAGATATACTCCGGGTGTTAATTCAACACCAAGACTTTTGCTGTGTAAATTAATTTGAATTTGTCAGAGATTAACAGGATTTACTGGAAAAAAATTAGAAATTACCAACGTAGAACCTAATGTTATTACTATATGTATTTAGTGTGTATTCAGTGTGTATTCAGTGCAACATTGACAATTTTGACCTCAGACCCTTCAATATAACCAGCAATCATGAGTCATATTTTAGTATCCAGACATACAGTACGGTACTTCATGATGTAATACTTGCATGTTGCTGTAACACTTCAGCATGGGTGTAACACTCATTTGTTCAGCTGTTCCCTTGAGTCAACATATTTACACACAAACACACACTTCTGCACACTCGTCCACAAAGTCGAAGGCAAGGCATATTTTACATTAACAAATACTAGCTCTCCTGGCTAACCCCGTAATTACATCGGACGCAGAAGCCTTCATTTAGCAAAACTGTAATTAGTGCAAGAAAAGCCACAGATTAGTTGTTACAAATATATTGTTTCACACACACACACACAGACACACACACACACACACACACACACACACACGCACGCATAAATTTGCTTCCCGGATCCTCTAACAGGCATCCTGTAAATACGTGTTTAAAGTTTGGCAAATATAAAACATTGAATATAATAATAAAATACAGTTGCAAGCAATGGTGGGTTTCCTCCGGGTGCTCTGGTTTCCTCCCACATTCCAGAGACATGTAGGTAAGGTTAATTGATGTTCCCAAATTGCCCATAGTGTGTGAATGAGTGTGTGTACTTTATGTGTGTGTGCCCTGCGATGGATTGGCACCCTGTCCAGGGTGTACCCCGCCTTGTGCCCTAAGCCTCCTGGGATCCCCCCCCCCCAAAAAAAAAGACAGCGGGCACAGTGGGCACATACATTAAAATATCAATACCATTATGACATAATTTTAGAATAGGAGGTTTCAAAACACCCCAGTTGCTGTCACTCACCGTGTTGTTACTGAACGCGATGTCGCTCAATATGATGTCACTAAATACGTTACTCACAGAAAGTTTTTAATCACTTTTCAAAATAAGTTTAAGGCATTGTCACAGCTGACTATGTCTGATATCAAAAATCCCTCCGCAATTTTGCAGCCCCAATGTATTAAGATCACATAGGATCACAATCCTTTGACTCTCAGGCATCCCAAAGACAGCAGATTCTAACCTGTCTGCCAATTTTCATGACTTTTTGAGCATGTTAAGACCCCCAAAAAGCCCACAGTGATGGAAAACGTAAATAAATATAGTTGCAAGCAACGATGAGCGGGCACAAGCACCTTACGCTATCGCCTCCCGGGTGCACCACACAATCTGTATGTTTTTCGAGCATGGGTATAATCGGGTGCTTTTTAAACAACCCATAATAACCAACCTCCTGTTGAGTTGAGCACATGATATGCAGTGCGAAATTTGTTCAGCTTAATAAGTCTTAATAAGTCAAAATCTTGTGTAAGGGCCCCGTGCCACACTCAGGGCCCAGACTCTCAGGCATCCTAATAACTGCAAAGTTTTTGAGCATGTTAAGACCCCCAAAAAAGCCTTAAATGCTGGAAAAATAATCCTTAGAAAAACAAGAGGGCCCTGCGCACATTCTGACAACATAAGACTGATGTCATAGGCGCTTGGGCCCTAAATACAAACAGCGATTTTATAGTATTACTGCCACATCCCTTTGTACTATTCCATAACAGAATGTGAACCCAAACCCATGTGGTTATGGGAAAGAAATACACCTGACATGTAAATGCAGTTTCTAAACATACTGCATTTTTACCGGCGTTGAATTCTCAAATCTGATTGGTCAGAAGGTTTAACAGCAGCTTTGATATAAATACAGGTTTATATAAATTCTAAGATTATCATGTATACAAATAAACACATTTTATTCAGAAGGAGTCTCCAGTGTCAGCACATTATTAGAATCCCATGTAAAGCTGTAACTTTAAGTTTGCTGACATTTTCAGATCAAAGGACAGTGGTTTTGGGGTTTTTTTATGGGAAGAGAAAGAGGGGTAAAAAAGGGAAGCTGGAGAAGGAACAATAATGACAGGATTGCAAAACATGAAATGTAACTATACACGCATGAAAAAGAAAGTCTGCTTAGATTTAAATTAATTAATCAATTAATAAATTCAAACCATGGCAGTAGTGAAGATAGAGAGAAAGAGAAAACAAACACTTCACTTCGCACCACACACACACACCACCTGCACTGATTATTTTCCTAAACCAGTACAACACAGAGTGGTTCATTTCTGATATACAGTAAGTTGTACAAGTTTCTACTCCGTTATAAAGACACGATCCTGTCCACGCCTGTGTGGTTTATTCCAGCGTCCAGAGCAGTACAATACCTCAGCTTTGTGTTGTCTCTCGGCACTGTGATTCTGCCTCTCCTCCATGCTCACCAGCTTCAGTTTCAGATAGGAAACCTCATCCGTCAGATCTAGTTTCTGCGACTCAAGCGCAGTCCTTCTCAGTAGCCCCTAGACAATCCCACACACACACACACACACACACACACACACACACACACACATGCAATCCCAGATGTGAAACCTTTAACACGACGTGTCTTCAAACAACACCCCCGAACTCTGGTGAGCTTCTGCTTGACGTTGGCTAAATATACACAGACTATGAAAGCTATATTTACTTCCCCTCTCTCGCCGACTGTATAACACAGGAGAGAGAGAGAGAGAGAGAGAGAGAGAGAGAGAGAGACAGTGAGAGAGAGACAGAGAGTGAGTGAGCGAGCAAGGAAAGTGTCTCAAGATGAGTTTAGAAAGAACTGGAGATTTAATCCAAGCTCACGGAGGAAACACACACCCAGGACCAGTGACAAAAACAACAATTTGGACTTCAACCGGTCTGTTTAAAAGCAGGCCAGACTGGCCAGAAGGTGATTTTAACAGCCGTCCATCTGTCATATGCTGTCCCACATCGGGAAGCTCACTTCTGAGCAAGTCTCGTGCCATTTCAAGACTGCACATGGAAAATATTATGGCTGTGCCACTGGGAGTGGATTGGCTTTTGGAGGCCAAAACCTCATCATGACCACATCTCTAAAATTCTTCCCATCAGTCGAGCCAAAGCTGTAGATTCAATCAGGAGCAGTGGTTAAAAAAAAAAAAAAAAAAGGAACACAAATGACAGATGTGTGCAATTAAATCTTTCAGAAAATTAGATGGGAATTCTCATTAAAGCACACTGGAAATCAAAGTTCACCAAGATGTTAGATACATAGATAAATAATTAATTAAATGAATAAATAAGTTTAAATGATCATTGTTTTTGTTTTGGAGGGAAAGTAAAGGTTGTTTATTTATTTATATTTCAAATGTATAATATTTATAATCTTCTTTGTCTTTCGGCTGTTCCCTTTTAGGGGTCGCCACAGCGAATCATCTGCCATTATACAAATGTATAATATTTATAATATTTAAAAAAAAAAAAAAAAACTTTATTTAGTTTTTTTTTTCCAGTTTGACATTACTAATGGATCTACGTTTTTGTATTATTATTATTATTATTATTATTATTATTATTATTGCTGTTGTTGTTATTGATAATAATAATAATAATAATAATAATAATAATTGTTTACTTTTTT
>JAOTRS010000036.1:34502188-34512703 GCA_028565755.1 Dinotopterus cunningtoni
TTTGGACGCCTTCAGCATTCCTTTACAATGTAGAAAGAAATAAAAATCAGGAACCATCATGGAGTTAGAAAGTGACCTTTTGAACGGTAGTGTGTATATACAGTATATATATATATATATATAAACAAATGTTTATAAACAATAAAAACAATGTATGATAAACTCAATGCGTAACATATGACATTCTCAACATTAATGCTATGCTGTACAATTTCAAGAAGTATGACTAAATAAAATATAACTAATATATGACGAATAAAATATACCAAATGCACTTCATGCAGGGCTGTGAAAATCCATAACTGTTCTTCTATATCTAGAAGATAATACTGGTGTTTCCTCCTGCCAGTGGGGCTTAAAGAAATCCGGCTGAGATATGACTGATGTGGATTGACTCGGGTCATGATGAAGTGCTTATGAGTGGCCTCCGGTGTGACTTTTCATAATATAGTAATAAACTATAATCCATTTTCATCCGAAATTCGGAACTCTTATTATTGGAATTATGACCTCACGCACTTAGGGCTGTTAAAGTACATAAAGCATATGTGACTGCTGTGATGACTCAAAAAAAAAATCTACAAAAGAAATCTCTGCAGGATCTCATGGCACCGTTGCAGCACCCCGCACAGGATGCTTCATTATTCAACATTTTACACAAATGGAGCGCGAGGTTGTTCACACAGAGAACAGCTCTGCTTCCCAGCCCTTACTACAACGCACTCCAGACCACTAAACGCATTTCTAAGCATCTCCAGCTCATGGCCCCTGCCACTTAACAATCCATTTCATTTAATAGATGAAGCACATGATTCATTTTTCCCAAGAGCAGCAGTAAAAGACAAAACAGTCCCAGTGTTGCTTTTATCTTGTTGGAAAGTAAATGTATTCAGAGTACGTTTGCAATGTCAGGCAGGACAACGAGGAAGCAAATAAAAATAATATTTTCAGGTTTAGCAAAAAAGAATATTGATGATCTGTAGACACCTATGCATTTGCAAGGGGTGTTCAAGTCAAAACAGGACTTTTGATCATGCAGAATAACAGAACACAGTTCTGAGAGTAGAAAATCTCTTTATAATCTGGACTTACCCCAAAATTTCTGCCTGCTTTACGTCTGAAACGCTGGCCTCCCAGGAACTCCTTTAATGGCTTAAACATGTGGAAATGGCTTGAAGCGAGGTCAGGACTGCATGGGGAATGTGGCGATAACTCCCAGCCGAGTTCCTGTAATGTGCAAGTGGTGTTGGTGAATGGTTGTGTGTACAGTTTCCAAAGATAGCTGCATCTCTTACACAAATTGGTATTAATTTATCCGTCAATTTTCAAGAATAAAATTAACTTCCACTCGTTGAATGTTCATGAGAACAACTGCAGTGGGCTCAGAGACACCTCAATGAGGATCATCATTCACAGACGTATGGCCTTCTTTAAAGCTTTTGCACCATGTTTTATCAGTAATCTCACCATAAATTCACCAGACATTTCATCACAAATCCTGGTTCGGCTTAAACGCCCATCATAGAAAGCCATTTCTCTCAGGGGATAAACCCCTAATTTCATCCAGGTCAAACCCTGAATCTTTAAAGTCTATATAACTCACATCTTCTATACTGCGTTATCCTGTATTCAGGGTCACGGGGACCTGGAGCCTATCCCAGGAGGCTTAGGGCCTGAGGCAGGGTGCCAATCCATCGCAGGGCACACACACATGCACACACTCTCACACTCATTTACACCCTACGGGCAATTTGGTAACATCAATTAACCTAACCTACATGTCTTTGGAATGTGGGAGGAAACCGGAGTACCCGGAGGAAACCCACCAAGCACAGGGAGAACATGCAAACTCTATACACACAGAGACGGGAATCGAGCCTGGC
This sequence comes from Dinotopterus cunningtoni, assembly GCA_028565755.1. Lineage (NCBI taxonomy): Eukaryota > Metazoa > Chordata > Actinopteri > Siluriformes > Clariidae > Dinotopterus > Dinotopterus cunningtoni. Next base: position 34,504,072 of record JAOTRS010000036.1, read on the forward strand.
CAGGAAGTCCTTATTACATTGTACAATTTTCACCACAAGTTTCGTACATCGAATAATTTTGTCATGTGGTCTACTTAAAATGCATAATGTGACAGTCACTTTATTGGAAAACAGTTTAGTGTCGCTGTGACTGAATATACTGAAGATAAATATATTTTTTTCTATTATTATTATTATTATTATTATTATCCATCTTATTTATGTAGGCACCTTTCTGGTCACCCAAGGTTTCCAGTTTAAACTATGGATAAATTAAAAGATAAAGCAAGATAACATTGATAAAGTTAAAATTAAGTAGTAAGTGATACTAAAACAATATTAGATGAAACAAGAGACAGTGTCATAATTTAAAACATTTAAACACAATTGACAATTTAAATCCAGATTTTAATGAATATTTGAGTGCAGTCTTACATCATGTCGGATAAGCGCTTCTGAATAAATGGGTTTTAAGTTGAGATTTGAATTTGGTTGGAGAATTTGTTACACAAATGTTTTTAGGGAAAGAATTCCAGAGGCGAGGAGCAGTACGGCTAAAGACTCTGGAGCCCATTATGGTCAGGCAGGCAGGAGGTGTAACAAGCGAGACCTTGATGAAGAGTAAAGGATGAGAGAGGGGGTGTAGAACTGAAGAAGCTCTGATAAGTATGTAAGGGGTAGCGGGATTATGAAGTGCTTAAAATGTGATTAGGAGAATTTTTAACTCTATATGGTATTTGATGGAAAGCCAGTTGAGTTGTTGAAGGGTGGAAGTTATGTGATGAATTAAAGGAATATCCAGAGTTCTGGATATATTGGAGTGAGTTTATTAAGGTGTTTTTACTGTGGTAGACCAGTTGCATGTACGGTATGAGAGTGGCAGCAGGGTGTGGAATGAGGAATGGGCAAAGATAAGAAATGCTACGTAGCTGAAGGTAACATGACCTGCAGATATTGTTTATACAGTATGGGACTCAAAGGACAAAAATGACATCAAGGTTTTTAACTTGAGGAGAGGGAGAAACTGAGGAACCGTCTATGCAGAGATCAATTGTTAAGATGTTGGACCACTGATTGCAAGGTCATGGATTCAAACCCCAGAACCACCAAGCTTCTACTGTTGGGTCCGTGAGCAAGGAGCCAAACTGATCAGATGTATACTGAGAAAACACGAAAAATGTAAAGTTAAGGTAAGGGTAATAAAGTTATTTTTTAAAATATTTTTCAAAAAGACAATGATGCCAAAAGCACAAGAAAGCTAAAAATACAAAACAGCATGGATGATGCAAGACAAGAGCTTATTAAAATACCAATGATAATGAAGGTACTGTAAGAAGGTACTTCTTAAAAGTCTGTGACATTTAAGAAAGTCTAAATCCTGCATTTTAAGTGCTGACTCTGTGAAACACGATCTCCCAAGATGACTACGGGTCACCAAGCTTCTGACTGAAACCTCATTTCCATTTTATGCCAAAAATTATCAGAGATTAGAGCGATGGCATCACTACAGAGAGAAAGTTCTTCACTTTAATAGTAATAACATGAGGCCCCCATCCAAATCTGAATCCATACAGGCAGTACCGTACAGTACTGTGCAAAAGTCTCGGGCCACTCCTCATTCCTCCATATTAAATTAAATGATGTAGATTAAATTAACAAATGTTTTACTGTGGCGACTGCAGAGTGCCTAAAAATATGATTTAAAATTGATAGTTTATGTAGGAACCTTAGCAGCAACCTCATTTCCCCTCTCGTCAGCATCAGCAGTATACTAATCACCAGCCTGATCATCAGTCATCATCTGCACCTTTTTCTCACCGATTCATGGCTTATGTTATATTCTTCATGCTTGAATAATTCATAGGTCACTGTGTGGCTTAACAAACAAAAAACATTTAACATGTATCTAACAAAAGGTGAGTTCCCCTCACAACAAATCTACCCCACCCAAGTGCATATGCACAAAACCAGAGCATAAATCGATATTTTTAAATAAGTTTTATGCCGTCTTTTTATTATACTGTAAGTATGTAATTAATATCTTATTCAAAATGTGCAAATCAAATTCCGATAACCTCAAAGCCTCAGAGCAGACAAAGACGTGCTAAGACCTCCTATGATCTTTGGCACCCCCTTGAGGGGGCATAGACCTCAGGTTTGTTAACCATGGATTTAGAGCATCAGAAAAACTTCCTGGCAGAGACGTTTACACCAGCAAGCTTCACACACAGCAATTCAAAGACACTTCAGTTATAATAAGGACATCAGTTAGTCAGGGGACAAGTCGGCTGATCTGCAAGCATGACAGGAGGCATATGCTAATTCTGCACGTATCAGGACATCATCACGCTGTTGTTATTGACAGAGCAGAGAGATTCTGACAGCTCTACACTTTTGTGAGAGGAAATTAACTTATCTGTGCTTTCTGTAAGAATAAACATAAAAGTTAAAGAAGGACAAATTAACTGTTCCTCCTTCAAGCTCTTTTTTTATTCTTATCTGGAAGTTGAGACGTGCAAACTGAACTTCTTTCTTAACGACCTTAACAACCTTAGGTGTGGCTTTCCTGATGGACCTGTGAAAAGTTCTTGATATTCCTCGGATGGACGACGAGAGATCAGAAAGACCTTCAATGACCTCAACCCCTGAAAATATCGAAAATGTGAGCTCTCCTCACACATGAGTTTCTTCATGTTATTCCGGGAATAACATGAACTAATTTCGACACCCAACTTACTCGCCTGATTTGGCTCCTGCGGACTTTGCCCTCTTTCTGAAGATGTTGATCCAGCTTAAAGTCGACATTTTGACACCATTGCAGAGGTCCAGCGTGAATCACAGCAGGTGTTTGATAAACTTTTCCAGAAGTGGCAGGAACGCTGGAAGCACTGTATTGCTGTTGTAGCTACGGGCTCACAGCCAGCGCACCCCATAGGAGAACTCTTTCTTTGCTCACTAAAAAGGAAGGACACTCAGAGGTCAACCATGACATCATCATTTGTGTTCTGTTTGATTTCTCAGTAATGTAATAGTGCATGCTTTTGAGAAATCCTGAGTGAGAAAGGAAGCCCTTGTTTTTTACCATAATTCACTGACATCACCTACAGTACTATTCACCTGTGGACTGCTCCCAATATAAGGGCCCCGGTGGCGCATGGCGGTGCGTAGGATGACACATTCATATTCATACAGTTTTTCTCTTCCTTCAGATTCGGATTCAAGCAAGACCCCATTCACTTGCATCCACTGAGAAGAAGCCAGCGCACCTGCACCTTTGCCTCTTCAGTGCTCACGATTTCTGCTCCTGCCGGCTCAGACTACAGCGGCTCGCCCGAGCATGGATCGCATCCCCAAGGATGTGTCTTCTGCAGCTCACCCTCACCTATCGAGCACCACTGGACATCAACTGCACATGTGTGTTACTGTGAGTGTGTCCAGAATCAATTGCACAAAATACTGTAAATAGCACATTATTGTTTACTGCATCTGTGCCTCCCCAACATACAGTAAATAAATGAAGTACTTTCTTGTAAACAGAGCTAATCTCAAAATTGTTGCTACCACCTTGTAGTATTTGGTACATAAATTGTAAACCTTACCCACCAATGATTGTGATTAGTATTTAACCTTTACTCCACAGATGTAATAAACTCGTAGTTATTATTACAAAATCTATTTTAGAAATGAACGGCAGCACCTGGATTTTTAGAAAAGACTTATGTAGGGCTCACTGTGCTCTCTGTGTAACTGTACTATTGAGAGCATCCAGCACCAGCAGTGTGGTACGACAACGGCTGCACGGCTTCGAGACGCTCCTGAGTGTGGTGAAAACCACACAAAGCATTACTGGCATTCAGCTACCCACCATGGACAACATTCACAAGAAACGCTGTCTGAAAAGGGCGAGAGGCATTATCAAAGATACCTTTCATCCCAATCATGGACTATTCAGCCTTCTTCCATTGGGCAGGCGCTACAGGAGCCTTGAAGCCCACACAAACAGACTGAAAAATCAGCTTTTCATCCATGTGGTTGTTACCGCACCAAACAGCTGATCATAGAATGTTAACAAATGCACTACTGCGCTGTCACTTTCAGCATCTTTGCCCTATCCTAACTTTAAAATATGTATATTCTTACCCATATTTCCTTTGTATACTGTATACTGTATCATACAGACATTCATAAATGTACATACCATATGTATATCATGTTATTTGAGCATGTTATCTTCTTGACATGTCTTATCCACTGCACAATGTTTGCACAGTTATACTATATATTACTAAACACACCATGTCTTTATTACCTTACATACACCGTACATTAATCACTCTTATCTTTGTACATATGCATCCATACCCTCATTTAACACATTGTTGAACAAGCCACTTATTCACTTCTGGTTAGATGGTAACGGCATTTCATTTCATCCGTACTTTTACTTTACACGATAACAATAAGGTTAAATCTAATCTAATCTAATCTTATTCATGTGCAAGAACAAAGTCATTGTGTCAAACAGTGTTATTACACATTAAAATCTCCATTGAAGTGTTTTAATGTCAATTTTCGGTTGAACATCTGGCCTGAGGATGTGAGATACACACTGGTACGTCCTCTCATCAAGATAAAGCACATCACAAACACCAAATCGGCGTAAATAAACTCTCGAGATTAAAGCGTCGCTCTCTCAAGCTCCGCTATTCCGCCTAATGACCAGCATCAGCAGGATTTATTGCCTTAATGGCACTTTGCACTACACATCATTAGGTTATCATGCCACAGACCACGTTACACAATTACGCCATCGAGACGCAGCGACATCCATTTGTTTGCTTTTGAGATTTAATGAATGTACAGAAATATCTCAGAGAGAAGTAAAAATCGCTTCCCAAAGTTCATGACCAAAAGCACATTATGATGAAAACATTTGTTTTGTAATAAACATTAATTCAACAATAGCTTTAGGACATAAATAATAATCATATAAGAAGTAAAATACATAAATAAATATGAGCAGAAACTTCTCCAAAACCTGAATGAGAAATAAAATCTTGTAGCTATTTTTATTATTTTAAGCAAAGTAGTAAATGATTTTAAACGTTCCTATTACTTAAGTGGGTAAACATTGTTATACAGTAACAATACAGTAATAACTAAACAATAAAACTTTAAATTAATAACAAATATATTCATTAATAAACAAAAAGAAATACTGATTATTGGAAAATTGTCTAATATAGGCAGAATAAAACATCACAACAACGAGGTTGGTCTTTATTTTCCAATAACAACATGACATGGTGATTCATTCCTTACTTACCAAGTTTTAGTTAATGTTGTTGTACGTACTAATATCTACGTACACTGCCACCAAAATAAAAGAAAGAAATAAGTTGAACACTGTAATATTGCATTGGACCGCCTTTACCTTTTAATTATTTGTACAGTAGATTCATTGACATCCTTATGCAACATCCGATTGTTTATTTCTATCCAGAATTGATTCTTTAATTAATAATGTGAGTGTTGAACCGCTCCATAAAGTCTTCTCCAGCACATCCCACAGGTAGTTATAATTCCTTATGCTCCCAAGAATCATTCTTTCACAGTTCTGGTCCTGGAATACGACCGTGACATCAGGGATGAAAAACTCCATAGATGTGATAACCTGGTGATTCAGTACATTCAGGTGGTCAGCTGACTTCATTTTATTGCCCCATAACGTTGCTGAGTCTAGACCTGAGCAACTGATCAAATCACTGTCTCCAGAGGCTTGTATAGTGGACACTATGCATGATGGGAGCATCGCTTCATGTGTTTCCCTTCTTACCCTGACACGCCCATCACCCTGGAATAGGATCAGTCTGGACTCATCAGGTTACTTTTTTCAATCGCTCCCAAGTCCAATCTTTATGATCCCTAACAAACTAAAGCCTTATTTTCTGTTGAGTTGTTTAGTCCCAATCCTGAATCTTTAAATAGAATATGTGATCTCCAATCATAGTTATTAACATTTTTTTTTCAAGTTGAGGGTCAATACTATCTTTCCAGGCTTTAATAATGTGTTAAACAGTTCTTAACCCAGTTCCAGTCATTTCAGCAATCTCCCTTATTGTTTTTGCTCGATGCAGAAGAATAATTTCACCCTTCTGAAACGCAGTAACACTGTTTTTCATGATCATGGGTTACAGGTTGTGACATAATTATTTAAGAAATGAGAGTTATAATATCTGTTGCAGCTGAAACATATAACGGCTCTTAAGTATTTGCTTATTTAAGTCCAACTATAATTTTCACGGTGCAGTATATCATTACTACTACTTAATAAAATAGAAGGAATGACCTAATGCATAGTATGCTGGAACTTGAATAAATCAGAATTTATCAAAAAAAAGATTCTCCAACTTTTTTTTCAGCACTTATTCTTAATTATGCTGTCAAATAAACTTGCACCTAATGACCACATGAAAGGATACGCATATTAAATTCAATGTGCTTTGAACAGATAACAGAGACAGCCCTGGAGGAAAGAGTTCACGGTCCAACCAGCATTAGCAACAATTCAATAAGAAACACAAGAAAATCTATAATCCCTTAAATACCCTTTCAAAATGACTAATTAAAGGTGAAACCTTGAACACACAGGTCTGTTCTCGCTCATCTTCCTTGAACCACACAGAGAAAGAAAATACATTCAATTAGCAAATACCACGCTTAGTAATGTGCTTAGTATTTTTTTTTTTTTTTTTTTTAGAATTATATTCATTTATGAGTTCAACGTCTCTGAGCCACCTCCTGGCGTTCCGTCATGAAGAACTGGCTTACATACAGTACAGTTAAAAGTGCATTCATATTATACTAAACTCTCACTTTTGTTTATTTACTTTTTCTAAATTACTGTAGGCTGGCAAGGAACAGAGAAAAAAGATGTTTTGTGGGAAAGAAAAATAATATCATTGCATAAAAAAATCTGGGACTTAGAGTATATATAATTATGTTTTATTTATAATTTATCAGGATGAAAAAAAAATGTATTACAGAAAAAACATTTTCTCTATTTCTCCCTTACAGCTGTATAAAGGAGAAATCCAGAGAGCGATGCAGCGGCGCTTTATTACTTTACTACTACCTGATATCTCACCTTCTCATCTCTACACCATCAGCATCGCACCCGTCCGCGTGTACCCGAGTCTCTGTGCTGGCTAACTGCCCTGCTTTCTGACTTCTAAGTCCAGCGTTAGTACTGACGTCATCATCAGTGCTCTGTTTGATTTCTCAGTAATGTAATGTAATGGTTCTTGTTTTTGAGAAATCCTGAGTAAGAAAGGACGCCCTTGCTTTTTACATTTTAAGAGTTAACATGTTGGACTACTATTAAAGATCGGCTCATAATTTATCACAAAATAAATTTATGATCCTTTATAATGTTTTTATTTAGGTTTTTCAATATGCATTTTTTTTATAAATGTTGCCAAAAGGCTTACAAAGTCACCTGACCAAGGCTTGTTAAAATATCTAAGTCAGAAAGACACGAGCAAACATTAACAGATTCTACAAAGTGATGTAAAGTGGCACAGAACACTTTTTAATCAATCAAAGTAGGGTTTATATAGGACATTACTTTAAAAGCAAGCAATTATGTAAATTTATTGCACTTTCCACATAAATGAATCTCCAGGAGCACATTCTGGTTTCACGCAGTGCTACAAGTCATGCACATTCTGAAACAATTCTGTAACATTTCGATGTTTGATATGATATTTATTTTGTACTTTTACTATTTATCGTTGTATTACTTAGAAGGTCAACGAATACCTTAAGGCAAGCAGAATCCATCTTTAAACACTAGCTTAACTGCATTACCATCACTGTGTTATGTCAGCATAGGACAGCAGCTAATTTCTTACAGTCACTTAAAAAAAACACACAACACCAACCAAGAAACTAACACAGCTAAAGATATTTATTCATTTATTTATTTTTTATTTATTTTTGCAAGACTTAGTAGAAGGAAGGTAACATCACAAACAATGAATACAATATTAACATAATGGCCCTCAATAAAATAGCTCACTATGATCACAAGAATAGCTTTAAAAACATTCAACATCATAATTAATTGTGAACTTCATTTGCTAAAAGTCAACCCAGTTGAGGACCTTCAAGATTTTTATGAGATGGTTAGACAGTGATCATCACCATCATCAAAACACTATTTTTAAACACTAATGCATAAAAGTTCAGACATGTTCAGGATCGATGGAACACTGAAGATGTTCTGGAGGCTGGTGTGTTGACTTTCAGATGCAGAGTGTAAAAGTATCTTAACATTAGATTGCAGACATTTTTCAGATACGTATGTACTATTCAGAGTTCTGTTGTAGCCTCATGATGCAACCACTTTACACAATAATGTCTAGAACAATTGTATAATATGTGATCAATTGTTTCACTTCTCATCTCATTTTATACTATACAGTACAGTGACATGTGCTATGAGCTCTGGTACAAAGTAGGCTAACAAATAACAAGAATCAGCAGTAAGGGATTTGAGCATGAGAGAAAGTAAAATACACTACTCACAATAAGTTAGGGATATTGTTATTTACATGAGTGCTTTTCCTATTTGCTCTGAATTTGAATGAAA
>JAOTRS010000036.1:34540531-34550800 GCA_028565755.1 Dinotopterus cunningtoni
ATCAAAATGGTCAGTTTGTCCCTGGTGAGCAAGCCGAGGGCGACAGTGGCAAGGAAAAACTCCCTGAGATGGTAATAAATATCACATTGTTTAAATCCCATGACTTTGTTTTATTAGTCCTGGTTACATTTTAAATGTAAATACTTACTTAGAAATTTTTCTGATTAAACAGTACTCTAGAATGTTTCACTTCATTGTGTTGTCCTCTTTCTTTTCACCCACGTTATGCGCGTGCGTGCTGCCATGTACAGGTTTTCTCTCTTAGCATTTCTGTTTATTTCTATTTCATTTTTTCTTGTTTTAGTCTGACTGTGGTCCATTTCTTGTTTTTGATGACTTGCATGTCATTTATCTCCTGTTCTTCAGCTTATTTTACATTTAATTCACTTTTGTTTTAACTTTATTAGCCCCCATGTAGTCATTCCTATTTTGCTGGATACACACATGCACATGGGTATTTCTTTTCCTCTAGAGTTATCAATATGTTAATCTTTTATATATTATTGCTGAACATAGGTACTTATTGTCCTCTACAGAATGAGAGAATGATGGAATTGGCAGATTTAAATAAAAAAATGATATTTTTTTTATCTTTGTCTATCTTAGTCTTCTTATTCTATCTGGCATTTATTTGTTTTGTTTTTTGTTTTTTTTATTATTATTATTTTCTTCTTGTACTTTGATTCCACTTTTTAATTTATGAGTGGCTTCAAAAGCACAAAGAGACTAATATAGATAATAGCACTGTAGTAAATCTATTAGAGAGTAAAAACCTTAGCATTCCTACACACACACACACACACACACACACACACCTGAGTGGTTGGGTACAGGCTCAGTGGTGACAGGTGGGAGTGGTGCCCTGCTGACTGGCACGTACGTGCTGCTGTCCTGCTGACTCTGCTGCATGTCTGGCACCAACGGTTCAGAGCCGTGAGCTTTTGAGCCGAGATCCGAAGTAGACCTGAAGATGATTGGAACATGCATTAACTGAAAAGACCACTAGATGGCAGTGTAGCTACAGAAATGATCAAACATGCACACTGACAGTCTGTGTGTTAAGCACTGGACTGATTCTCACACCTCTGTAAGGAGCTCCTGGGTGCTGGACCTGTTCTGGGAGGAACCGGAGGAGGAGGAGAGTCCGTGACCATCTCCGGGAGCTGAGTGAACCTGAAGGTCTGGACAGTGCGGGGAACATGAGCGCTACACGAGACGAACATTCAGATACATAATGTTGTGATAATGTAATGGGGAAGCTGAACAGCGAGTCACTTAACACCTGGACATTCACCTCATCTGTGTGCAGTTTGGATTCTGATTAGATATAAATCACATACAGTTAAACTACGACACAAGTGGGCACTGCAGAATGTACTGGGAGGGAATTAATCAATGATGTACCGTGTCAAGGTTTTTAATGATGTCATACAATGGGAGGAGCTTTTATTATATTGCTTAAGGACGTACTGATGAAGATCATGTATTAGGAGATTTTTTTGGATGATGCGTTGTAAGGGGTTTTGTGATAATATAATGCAATAGAAGATGGTTTCTGATGATGTTATACATTAGGAGAGGTTTTGCAATGTTTTAATACATACATTTGTGATGATGTACTGTTTCAGTGTGTGCTTTGTGATGATGTAATGTTTCAGTAGGGGTGTTGTGATGATGTAATGTTTCAGTAGGGGTGTTGTGATGATGTGATGTTTCATTAGAGGTTTTGTGATGATGTAATGCATTAGGACAGGTTTTGTGATGATATAATTAATTCTGAGGGCTTTTGCGATGATGTAATGCATTCGGAGGGCTTTTTGTGATGATGTAATATTTCAGTGGGGGTTTTGTGATAATGTAATGGATTAGGATGGATTTTTGTGATGATGTAATGTTTCATTAGGAGTTTTGTGATGATGTAAATTTTCAGTAGGGGTTTGTGATCATGTAATGCATTAGGACTGGTTTTGTGATGATGTAATGCATTAGGAGGGGTTTTGTAATGATGTAGGGTTTCAATAGTTTTTTTTTGATGATGTAATTCTTTAGGAGGGTTTTGTGTGTAAATGGTTTAGTAGAGGTTTTTATGATGATGTAATGGTTCAGTAGGAGTTTCGTTATGATGTAATGCATTAGGATGGATTTTGCCGATTAGTTGATACATTAGGAGGGGCTTTGTTTATAATTTAATGGATAGAACTTTCGTAAAGTTAAATAGGTTACTTTGACCTGAAAGGCCTTGGATATTTGATGAAGTAGCTTGTGTGTGTGTGTGTGGTTTAAAAGCTCACCGGTCTGCCCAGGCTGCACTGATAGAGGTCATGGCCATAGGCTGGTACCCACTGCAGTCCTCGTTGGGCGTGGTTCATGGTGTCAGGTGCGCTAGTTGCCTCCTCGGGGTAGGGAATCGAAGGCCCGGGGCTGTAAGGGCTGATCGCTTGGTGCTGCTGGTGGTAGGGGTTCCTTCTGCTGGATGAGGTGTGACCTGCAGAAGCCAGGCTGAAGGCTTCCTCTAACAGCAGGTGCATCTGCTGACGCACTTCATCTATAGAGGGCTGTGAACTCAGTGTGGACGTTTCAGACTGACCTTTGACCCGCTTCCCGTAGCCGAACTGACGACGAGCAGCCAAGCTATCCACATTGGTTTCTTCAATGATCTCGGGCTCCGTCTGAGAAATGAACATGAAGACGACATAAACAAATTCAGCCAGAAGGCAAAACATGATGCCACCAGCCCCCGTCCAAAACAATCTATAGATGTTTCAGCTAAAGTGGACATTGGTATTCTCCTAGGATAGTAATTAAAGCCTGTGACTGACCCTCGTAAATGGGGTTTAGAGACAAACATCAGGCACACATGACTGGATTGACAATATCAACACTACAGCACTGCAGCATTAATCCATGTGGGTTTTGTTTTATTCTTGTTGTTGCAAACTATTCCAGATAAAAAAAAAATTATCCAATGTAATTTGAGACTTAACAGCAAATAAAAAAATGAAACCCTGTATTGATGCAATAAATTGGTGAAAGGTTTCACCATCTTAGTGCATTTATACCGTGAAACCCCCATGACTTTCTTCTTACATGCTTTTCATAAATAATCTCTCTTTGTTCTAAATATCATGCGTTAGAGAATACACACTGAGCCGCTGTTTGAGATCTGTGCATTTTGCTGCTGCTGCTTTGAGCGCTGAGAGAGCCGTGTTTATTTATCACTTGCCTCGGCTCCGCCTCCTCTGATTAATAGCCGGGGCTGAGCTCGTAAATGCTGAGTTAGTGCAGTAATGAAAAACGAAGCCCATCTGCAGTCTACTGCAGGTGTGTGTGTGTGTGTGTGTGTGTGTGTGTGTGTGTGTGTGTGTGTGTGTAAAATCTCTCTCTGCCTCAGTCCACCATCTTTCCTCCTTCCTTTCCTCCATCTTTCTTATGTCACAGGAATCCGTAATACCGCACGGCAGCGCTCGTAAATCGCTTTGTGCTTGACTCGGGGTTCTGCAGTAATCTCAGATGGATCCTCTCACTCTGATCAGGACATCAAGCTGCAACTGTAACTGGTTTACTAGATATTGCACCAGTGGCAAAAAGATTACAGGGTGATGAGATTCCTGTTGCAAAAGACAGTCGTTTTTATTAGGAGCTGAATTAAAGCTGAGGTAGAGTGATATTAAGTTTTCGATGTTTAATAATGAATGAAATACGGCTATTTCGAGAGCTACCAAATCCCTCAGTAATAAAACACATTCTGCTCTCAGGCAAGCCAATCTAAATACACCAATGTGCTGTATGTACCTCTGTGGTCACGTTAAAGGACGAACAATGGTTCTTTTGGAAATATTCCCTGGATTGCATCATACTGTATAAACTGTGTTATGTAAAATTCCTTGGAGGAAACCAGAGGACCTGGAGAGAACAAAGTAAACACTGGGAGAATGTCCAGACACCATGTACACAAGACTGGAGGTGAGTTCAAGCGTCTGGTATGGACCAACATGTGGTCTGAGGACATGCTTGCCTGCTGAGGTTGGTGTGGCTTCAGGGTTAGGTTCCCATTAGCCAGTTCCCCAGACTCCAAAAATGTGTCCACTAGTGTCACCTTGTCAGTCCTGATTATGTTCATACTGTACAGATTTGATTGTTTAGGTCTTTTCCATTGTTCTATTAAACACAATAAAATTCCTCCTCTACTACATGACATCTTATCATCAGAGCTGTAGAATGATGACCTCGTACTTTTCCCTCCCTTCTCTCACTGAAACACCAGTACACCAGCTCGACTTAAAAAAAAAAAAAAAGCGTCTAGGAGGCAGGTGCACTACACATCAGCATGACTCACGTCGTAGCCGCTGTTGCGGATGCCTTTCCTGGGCCGTTCTCTCATCACCAGCAGGTCCATCTCGGTTCCTCCGGGACTCGGGCTGTTTAACGACTGTCTGCTCCGATACGCTGGATATTTCACCTCAGAGTGTCTGCAGTTAACACACACCCACACACACACACACACACACACACACACACGGTAATCATATTGTTCTCATCCTAGACTGAATGTGATTGGACAGAAAGGATAACTATTAGGATATATGTAAGGAGTCTCTACTGTCAGTACTTTGTAGCATGTTAGATGTCAAGCTGCAACAGTTCCAACAAGAGTTTGTGTTTTGTGGTTTCTCAGGAGCATCTTGGTTTAGAGATGTTCCACAACATCTAATAAGAAGAAGCCTTTATATATCACACATACATTACAGTATTGGTGTTTTGGTCCGTCTACGTGCCATCCGGCACATCGGGCGACAGATAATCCCCACTCTAGAGCTATATATGTTGTTTCTGTGGCACTTACTTAAGGGGGCAGGTTGCCAGCCTGACGCCTGATTGTCATTCACACACTACGGGCAATTTGGAAATGGCAGTTAACCTAGCTCAATGTCTTTGGACTGTGGGAGGAAACTGTACCCAAGCACGGGGAGAACATGCAAACTCCACACACACAGACATGAGGCAGGAATCAGGCAGCCCATAAGGCCAGTGCCATCACATGTTACAGTACAGTGAAATACTTTTTTCATATATTCCAGCTTGTTAGGAATCTATGGTCAGACATGATCCAGAGCACTGGAGCAGAGAGGGGTATGGGCTTTGGTTAAGGGCTAAAAAGTGGCAGCTTGGTGGTCCTGGGTCTTAAACCCAGCATTTTAACTGTTAGGCCACCACTGACCCAAATATAAGTCTGAATACATAAAAAGTAAAGCATTTATTTATTAATTCATCTTCAATACCACTTCTGATCCTGTACATCAGGGGCCTCCAAATCCAGTCCTGGAGGGCCAGTGTCCAACACAGTTTGGTAATTTTCTTCTTCTCAAACACAGCTGATTTAACTTATCTGTTAATTACTAGGTTCAGTGGGTGTGTTTAGGTGTTGGCGAATTACAAACTGTGCTGGTCACTGGCCCTCCAGGACTGGATTTGGAGACCCCTGCTGTACAGTACATAGTCATGGGGCCGGCCTGGAGCCTATCCCAGGACACTTTGGGCACGAGGTGGGGTACTACTATGAGCAATTTGGAAATGGCAATTAAACTAATCTGCATGTCTTTGGACTGTGGAAGAAAGCCGGAGTACCCAGAGGAAACCCACCAATTATGGGGAGAACATGCACACACACATGCACAGGAATCGAACCCTCGACCCTGGAGCTGCAAGGCAACAGTGCCACATTGGCAACATCAACAGTCAGTTGTTATTTTAAGACATGAAGGTCAGCTGTTCTGCAACAGTTCTTGCAAGAACAGCATCGTCAAGTGCATTTGCAAAACCCATCAAGCACCATGATGAAACTGGCTCTCATGAACCGCGCCACCATGCCGTCAACTTGTTATGGCATAGGAGGAATAACACACTGTTACTGTTAACTACAATACTGTAGATTATTTTCCTACAACAACACAACACAAACCGCAACAACAGAGATCTGAAGTATTTTACAGTATACAAATGTACAATGGGTTGCCAAACCCTATACAACAAAGGGTTGTGTCAGGAAGGGCATCCGATATAAAATCTGTGCCAAGCTGTGTGCGGATTGTGTGGTCTGCTGTGGCGATCTTTTGACAGGAGCCGACAAAAAAAAAGTTACTATACTGTACAGCCACATACAGCAAATATTTCTTTAAGCAGTGAGTTTGTAAAAACCTGCTAATAATTAAAAATATGCATGAAACCGATAACACATTGGAGCTATGCTTGATTTCCTTTTTGGACTTTTAGATTCTCAGAAGCTTAACATATTAATCCAGCTTGAGTGCTTTGAAGCGTTTCCTGTTCTGAATGTCTTGCATTTCGCTTCATTTCCTGTCTATATGCAAAATTGATTGACTGCATCATCAGCATCTGTGAGTGCACCAAGCCTTGATCTGGCCATCACACCATTACACGTCGCACACAAGCATGAAATTAGCCAAAGAAGGCGACAGAAAAAAAGCCTGTGATACATTGACAGTTGGATCAGATATCCTTCAGTGACTGCAACCAGAGCCATTAGCTGACGCATATGTACTTGCACTGGTTAAAAAAATAAACAGTAGAAAATAAAATGCTAAGAAAAGCAGAATATTGGCCTTGTGGCTGGGTTTAATGACTGGATTACACTGGGCCTGGGGATAAACTCTTGGGCTCGGTGTGTAATCGTCAGTAATTGGCTGTAGTCAGAGAGAGGGAGAGGGAGTGCTTCTGTAGGCGCATTTGTGGTCTGCAGCTTGATAAGAGGATTTGCCTAAATTGGCTGACACGATTTCAAATCCCTCGGCCATCCTCTGCTTAAGGTCACTTGTTTAATTTGGGAATTGATGGCTGTTTGTTTGTAGGAAAAGTCTGTCTGGATCAAAACCAACAAGATGAAAGTACTGTAGTTCTTGATACCTGTAGGAATCTGAGGAACATCTGGATTCTTTGATTATGTTGGGGTTAAATGAAACATTTCTACAGTATCTTAGCCTCGATTTACAGCCGAGATGAGTCAACACATGCTTATATGACATCAACCCCATAAGTACTGTGTGTCAGCACATGTGACACATGAACATGGGAAACGTGATCTCCACACAGACAGAAACCCGAGCTCATGATCATCAAAAACAGGGATGCTAATACTAGGAAGCAACAATCCTACCCACTGCACCACCATGCCACCCCAAATATATAGCAGAGTTTTCATATTAGATGCGAATTGTTAAGTCGACTTTGTTACTTTTAACAAAGTACATAAATGGCAAATGGGAGGAACAAACGGAGCCTGTCGTTGGTTGGTCTTGCTTCCTTACTTCAGTTACTACAAGCTTAGCTTTAATTTTGTCACATTTTAAGGTGGATGGGTGCAAATTATCCACCCATCTATTCATCTAGGAACCTCCAGCTAGGGACAGTGGAGGCCAGTGGTGACCACCGTAGTTTAACCATGTTATACACCCATGGTTGGACCTCTGGTCAACATTCACACATGCATTTAAACACTACAGACAATTAAAGGACAAACTCAAGCCCGCACTCTGGAGGTGCAAGACGACAGTGTTAACCACTACACCACTATAATGGGAAGTTTTTCATCATTGGGTTGCCCATTGGCAATCAGTTCAGTGAAAGTCTGGTTTAATATACTGTATCAGTATCCACAATAATGCTTTTTCCTGCCATCACAAAAGACAAAAACAGGAAGTGACAAAATGAAACCAATCAGATTGTTGATACACCACCCAGGACTACCATGTTTAAACAGACCAGTAATAGGTTCTCTAAGATGGAAGTCATCATTCACACCTCTTAAATTATACAGAATAAATTAGGGAAAGTGACAGGCAAAATGTCTCTAGGGGCAAAAATGTCTCTAGGAGCAAAAACGTCTATAGGGGTAAGATTCTTGATTGGGTGCAAATGGTCCTGGTTTCAATTCCTGAATGAGCAATACTTTTTCAGCAATGCTGGCTCAAACAGTAAAGGTTCTGGGTTACTGATCAAAAGGTTGTTGGTTCGAGTCCCATCGTTGCCAAGCTGCCACTGTTGAGCCCTTGAGCAAGGCCCTTAACCCTATCTGCTCCAGGGGCGCTGTATCCTAACTGACTCTGTGGTTCAGACCCCAGCTTTATAGCTGGGATATTCATTTTACTGTGCTATAAGGTGCCTATGACAAATAGTTGAATCTTAATCTTAAAACCACCTTTATAATAAACAAGCAAGAAGCCACAGTGGTGACTCAAAATAGACCCAATTTTCTTCTTGGTAACACCAAACAGTGGGATTTTATATAAAGCTAAAAAGTACTAAGTGTGCTTACAGGATCTTTATTATGACCAGATTGTGTGTTTATGATGACAGCAGGTAAATTAAGACAGTTGAAGCAGCATCAGGACTTCAGTGGGTATCCAGATATAGTATACCAATATCATAACAAGCTTAAATTATCCCAAAACCAATACATCCTAAAATATACAGCAGAATGTTGACATCATCACACACTAACCTTCTGCGAGATTTGACGTACGTGGAGCTCCGTTCGTCGTCGTACTCCGGCGTCCTGCTGGACGGTCGGGTAGCTGGGGTGTGTTCAGCGTTGTCGCTTTCTTGCCTCTGAGACTTGGAGCTGGCGTTGCCCTCGGCTGATGGGATGTCGTAGTAGCCTTTCCTCTTCGCTTTGAGCCTCAGCTTGTTCCTGTAATGCTCGATGTCTGACTTCTGCTTCAGAGCCATGTTCACCTAAGGAGAGACAGAAGAGGAAGTGGTTTATCTGAAAGCACAAAATAAAAGAAAAAAGAAAGAGGAGCACTCGAGCCTTAATTTCCCATTGGTCAAGTAATTATACACACTCAAGGGAAATTAAGTTTTTTTTTAAATGCTACTTTAAGTGAATAAGACCAGAATAGACATGCACATGCTGTGCTTTTTTTATTATACAAGACCCGAGGCATAAACTACTGATATAGAGCAGTGAATCCTGAGTAAACTATCAATCCGGTTTGATTTGATTCGATTCGATAGCACTGATGTTTACTGTCTGATCTGTCTCAGACAGCTTTATTTTTATAAATTATTAAAGTATTAAAAATGCATAAAAATGGCTAATAAACATTAAATGATGGGTAAAGTGTGTTGTTGATTGTTTAAATGTTATGTCCCATACAAACAAAAGGTTTGTCTCAAATACCGTGGTAAATCAGCATACAAACGCCCCGTCTCATAAATTTTCACCTTAAGAACTGACATTATGCA
The DNA here is from genome assembly GCA_028565755.1 of Dinotopterus cunningtoni. NCBI lineage: Eukaryota > Metazoa > Chordata > Actinopteri > Siluriformes > Clariidae > Dinotopterus > Dinotopterus cunningtoni. Next base: position 34,549,793 of record JAOTRS010000036.1, read on the forward strand.
CTGATGCTTTTTCGGCATTTGAGTGAACAAACCATGCCAAACCGAATGCCAGCTAAAATATCCGGGAGGCGTGAAACCTCCCGTTTTGATTCAGTGATTTAGTGAAGACACCATGGGCCGCAAAAATGTCAGCAAGGACGGTAGCAAGAAGAAAAGGGAGCCACTTTCCAAGAGGATTCATAAATTAAGGTTAAGTGAGATTTAATGTCTATTTATTTCATATTTTACTTTATTTAAAGGCTTTTTCAAATGTTTTGATTGTTTTTATGTGCAAAAATATGATTATAGTGTTGTAAATTGGTAATATTAATAATATTTTTGGGTGACTGGAATGTATTATCTGCATTTACATTATTTCCTATGGGAAATTGTGTTCTGCAATACCAGAAGCCTTAAGGACTTGCCGCCGAAAAAGATTATATTCGTATGCCGAGGTACCGCTGTAAAGCCAAAGTCTTTATTTTCCTGCACACTCCAGACCAGTAGGTGGCGTTAATGCACTAACTGCACATAAACAGAAACGACAAAGAAGTGAAACTCACAAAACACCTGTCAATTTTAGGCCATTTGTGGTAACAATTGTAAGTTTACCCAAATAAAAAAATTATGACTCTATTTTAAATCAAGACCTAATTAATTAAATCGACCAACATGAGCACAATTAAATTGAAAAAACAAAAAAGGTTATTTAGAAAATCACATCAACACATCAACAGATTGCCGAATTAAACAGGACTGTTTAAAAGACACGGAGCCAAGCAGTAAGATCTCATGTCCTTGGTTAAATGATGTTCAGACCTTCAGAAATTAATATTTGTCCAACATGGTTTGTGTACTAGCCTACCTAGCAAAACCTTGCATGTAAAACCAGCCTGATTTCTTTGTGGCCATGCTGTTCTATCTTGGATTTATTATTATTTTTAGATCTGAAATGCTCAAGATCTCAACTCACTTGAGAATTGTCTGGACTCAGAGTGATTCAATAAAATGACATAAAAATAACACAGA
>JAOTRS010000036.1:34589941-34616006 GCA_028565755.1 Dinotopterus cunningtoni
AGTAAATTGACCGATAGCGCCATCTGCTGTTTTGGAAGAGGAAGTTGCTCCATTGCATTTGTGAGAAAATAGGTTGGTGCATTTGTGAGAAAATACGTTGGGCGCATTTGTGAGAAAGTCGATTTTTTCTTTGCAAAGCAGATTGCGTTTGTTTGTTAAATTTTGCCACATAATTAACTCCATAGTTTACCATCAGGTGATCTACACTGTACTGTACATCTTCTATACAAATAATAAAACTGTAAAGTTGGCATGTCTGTACATTTAAAGATATTTGCAAAAAAATAATTTGGGGAGGACGTAAGATGAGTAATAGAACACATCGAGATGGTTTTAGGATTTTTGTCTGTCTGTTTTCTGTTTGTGCACGTGTCACGTAAAATGAATTTTAATGGGGTTTTCACATGTGCTTTGGCTGAGCCTGAGGTAACAAATAGGCTTAGTTTCATCACAATCCGCCAATAAAGATAAGATATGCTACTTAAAAATTTTATTGGAAAACACCCTTATGTCATTAAAAAAAAAAGTACCTTAAAAATTCAAATGATGGAGCTGTATTTTCTAATACGCGCTTTTGAATCTACTTAATAACCATCATCTCACACCTTCATTCCACGCTCTTCACAGTAACACGTAAACATTTTAGTTCATTCTAAAATTCAATAGATGATGTTGTATGTTTTTAAAAACGCTCTTATGAGTGTGCAATTAAATTCCATCGATTCCAATTCCACCAGTTCCAATTCGAACAAAGTCGCGGGCACATCTAGCCTGTCATACATTTTAAAAGAGACGTGACAGGGCGGTCCTGTTGGCATCTCTCTGCTGGCATGATCTAGTGAAAAGCACTGTTGGAAAATCAGAGGCCCAGCAGAGGAACAATATCCCATTAATACCCTTGATTTTGGAGATATTGGAAGATTTTGGATATGATTTTGGAGTATGAATGTCCTCGTCACCCTTACAAGCAACACTTCATGTGGAAACATTTGAATAAGTGTGTCTTGGTGTGAGTGTGAGTCTTTTCACCTTCGCAGGCGACGCTGTGCTGGCACGGGGCGAAGAGCACAAGCAGGGCGAGCTCGGAACAGATGAGGCACTCGCTCGGGCCTGGTGCGCTGGGCATGACGAGGTTGGTCATGGTGTTGGGCGTTGTGTGGACCCGCCTCAGGCTGCTGCTCCCGCTCCCGCCCGTCCCACATGTACCAGCCTGCAGACTGTCACACACACACACACACACACACACACACACACACACACACACACACAACTAACCTTTTTCTTTTCCCCTTACCATTTTTGTATTCAGCCATGTTTATATTGATTACAGCTCATGTATTCTATTTGCAGACTTTTTTTTGTCATTTTACTTGAGTGTTTGGAATATTTCTATACATTTGTATGAATGCTTGCAGTTAGCTTTACACTGATGTGACTAAGACCAGTGCATTTTTCAATTTAAAAAAAAAATACAGGCTTCCAATATACAGTAAAACTTACAAGAAATGCAGGAAGTTGAAGGAATACTGAATAAACAGGCATACCGGTATTTCTCGGAGAAGCTCCTGATCAGCTGTAAGATGATGCTATCGGTCACCAAGTCCAGTGGACTCTTGCCTTTATGGTTGGCGTAGTTTATGTCAGCACCCTCTTGAGCCAGAAAACAGGCGATGGCAGCCCCGACATTTAGCTCAGTGTTCCCCAGCAGCCCCGAGCCGCTCAACTTTGACACAAACACACACACAAACACATTCAGCCTGAGCTCTGTGTTGAAAGACTGGATATCCTGACATTAATGAACTACTAATTTCTCGTTTAATTAGGATATTACACATAATTTTAATACAAATTTTCCAAATTGTCAGAACATGATCTCCACAGTGAAGCATGGTGACGGTAGCGTTGCACCGTGGGGAGACGTGCATCAACCATTATTGGGAATCTTGACAGGGTTTAAATAGCACCAAATACCAGAGCAACGTGAGAAGTGATCTTAGAAGAAATTCTTCTATAGATTCTTGGGACTGGTTCAAGTCTACCAATAAGCCAGCCCAAATTTTAACCAAACTGGGAATCGTGGCCAGGCAAAAACAGTCAAAAATTCAATCTGACAAAACTTATTGTGTCTTTTTGCTAAAAAGAAGAAGCAAAAATACCAGGATCCAAACATGCAAAGCAGATCGATACAGTTCACAGAAGCTGGAACTGCAGCCAAAGGTGATTCTGTCAAGTATTGACCTAGGGTGTGAAAATTTACGCAACAAACAAATGCTTTGCTCCATTGGACTTTCACCTATTTGGTCCCCTGAAAATAGTCCTACGAATGCGAAGATTCACTTCTGATGAAGAAGTAAAGACAGCGGTGCATTCACAGCGCAGCCTAGGTTATTTTTTAATGAGGTAACAAAGAATTGTTGACAGACGGACAAAGTGTATAGCAAAGCAATGATAATATCTTAAAAATAAAATGTGTCTTGACTAAAATAAATACAGCCAGAGTGTGGATCATTTTTGACTCATATTATAGAGATTGAGTGATATCTTAAGGTGATGTTTAATAGGACAACAAGTCAAACTTTAATTAAACTCCAAACCCGCAGCACCAGACACACACACATTTCTGCTGATGCAGGAAAAACAACTTAACTGGCCACCTTAACGTCCAACTGCATTTCTTCCTTGGCTCTCGCTCAAATTCAACCCTGAGCTCTCAAGAGGGATATGTGTGTGTGTGTGTGTGTGTGTGTGTGTGTATGCCCTCCAGGTGAGGCTGGAATTACTCATCCTGCACCCTCCAAAAAAAAATAAGACCTACAAAACCAATTTAGTGTCAACTACAATTTAAATCAAGGTGTCTCAGTATAACAAAACAAACTGTATTATAGGACTGATCAGAGAAAAGCAAATGCATTGTTGTCACTTTTCCATCCTTGAGCATGATCTTTAACCCACAACCTCACAGGATGTGCATCTCTCTCTCTCTCTCTCTCTCGTGCACTTACTCGGGTGTAGAGGTTTGAGGCATCTCTCTCTGTGCTGCTCAGGGTGGTGGTGAGCTGTTGGCGGCTGAGGGCCGTGTGCATGGCCGTGTCTCCCTCCTCATCCTCCGCATTCACGTTGGCTCCCTCCATCACTAGAAGCTCCACCAACTGCATGTGGCCCTGAGTGACCGCCAGCTGCAGTGGCGTCTGACCCCGGTTGTTCCGGATGTTGACGTCGCAGCGGCCCTGTACGAGACACGAAAACACTTCAAAACTCCTGATTATTACAGTATATTCCGAATAAAAAGGAAAGGCAAAATGGAAAATGACTCCCAACTCCATTCCACTAATAAGTAGTCCTAGTCCTTGCCGAAGCTGCGTTCATTGTGCCACCAGAGGGCAGAACAGTGTTCTACAAAGCGCTCCCTGTGACCGCACCTGGGAGATGACAATTTAATGTTTTCCGGCACAGGCAGACCTGCAGGGGATCGAGATGGCCACCATTTCAACGGCAAATCACCTTCCATTTGTTTTCTCAGCGGCAGAATTGTGTCCCGTACACACACAACCCACAGCGTTGTGGTGCTTAATCCATCATAGGCTTAAACATGCTGCTTAAAAATACTCGGCTTGCAAATTTTTTTTTTTTATTTATGAAGATTCAAGGTTGTAGAGTAATTTAGAACGTTTTTAGAGAAACTCACCTCTTTGATGAGGATCTCGGCCACATCGTAGTGGTTATTGAGAGCGGCCAGGTGAAGAGCAGAGAAGCCGTCTTCCTTCTTCACATCGGCCAGCTGCCGGGCACGCGCCAGGATCATCTCTGTCGCACTGTAGGGACACAAGGTTTTACACACACTTTAATAACAGACTCTGGCCATGACACTCAAGAAATACACAGTTGTTGAGATGGTTTGACAGTTTTGGGAACACGAGCAGCCAACAATGCTGTTACTAATATGACAGAGACAGACTTTCTTCTTTAATTCCTTCTAATGGTTGAAAATGGTTGTGTACATGTGTATGGGCATGTCGTTTTTGTCTTTCGGTTTTCATAAAGATAGCAACATCTGATTTGTTTAAACCTGCATTAAGGTCACGAGAAGGAAAAATACAGCTTTAATTTTAAAAACATGAAGAGACAAAATGTTTGCTTTTTGTTACTGAGGCTTAATGACTTAAACATTAAACGCTGCATGTCAGTGGAAGGTCCTCACAAAGATAGTAAGACAAGTGTATTGGTTTCTCACAAATTGCTTAAGCCTATATAAGCAACAAAGCAAGTAGTATCCTTAAAGATCCGTCTCACCTTGGTCACACTATATTTAAGCTGTTACAACCAGGCAGATGATACAGAACAATCAAAACCAGAACAAATAGACTGAAGAACAGTTTTTACCCTAGAGCAGTACAAGCATTAAATGCAAAGTGAAATTCTCTGGGAATTATGTTCTGCAATATGCGTAAATCTAGTTCAATATGGGTAAAGTGCAATATATGTTAATGTACATTTCAATGTAACTTTTTTGTGCAAGATACGTTAATTTCCTGTGCAATATATGGAAATTTTGGTGCCGTACGTCTGTTTCAAGTGTATTTTATGTCGTGTATAAAGTGTGTAAAGTGTAAATTGTGTATCTTGTGTAATATGTGTAAAGCACCTAATTTTGTTGGACTTGTTCTAATGACAAAGATATTGTACTTTATTCTATTCTATTCTATTCTATTCTATTCTATTCTATATATGTATATAGAATATATAATATTTTAGACACAGTTCTTGGGTCTTCCACATGAAATAAAAAAAAACAAACAAACCTTTATTTAATTAAACAAGCCAATGGATTTCTGTGATATTTCTGGAGCCTATCACAAGCGACTCGGGCATAAGGTAGGGTACCAGTCCATCGCAGGGCACACAATATGGGCAATTTGGAAACAACAATTAGCCTACTGTGTATGTCTTTGTACTAAAGAAGGAAACCGGAGTACCCGGAGGAAACCTGCCAAGCACAGGGAGAACATCCAAACTCCATGCACACAGACCCGAGGTGGGAATCAAACCCTCTAACCTAGAGGTGTGAGGCCACAGTGCTAACCACTACACCACCATGCACTGAAAAATTGCCAGTATTATTATTAGATGAGCCTGATTTTCAAGTGGCTAGTGTCAGAGCCACCGAATTTCACCCACACTGCCAGATGTACTACGTTTATTCATTAATAACTAAATGAGCCAAAAGGTTTCCTTTTGGTTTTTCACTGTACGAGTGTGTGACCTAGCACACAAGCAGGTTGTTTCCAAATCTGATTCTGATCAAGCTGATCCAGGTGTAGGCTATTAATATCCAAGGGCTTAACGCTAAGCTTGTTCTAACCCCATCCCCAACACATACACACACATGCAGATCCATGTAAAAGATAAGGCACACAGTATTGTCTTAGAGCCTCATTTATCCCTCGCTGAGACATGTTCCTGAGCTAAACTCCACCTGAACGACACCTAGCCTGCCTCTTGCTCTTCAGATCGCGGCTGTTATCTATTGTAAAGTTAGTTTCCCATGGGCGGGAAATGCATAAGAGCAGTGTAATATGGACGTGCTTTCACTTCTCATTTCCACAAATATCAGCTTTCAATTGACATTGTGTACATGTTCAAAGACTAGCCGCCGGTTTGCTGTTTACACAACTGTAATGAGCGTGGTGGCATAAAACTGTTACTATGGTTAGCTAACAGCGTAGTCATGTCTGAGCAAGTTTACTTTAGCATGAAGCCAGGGTTTTGTCGATTGTTCTCAGGAAAGTGGACGATGTAAATTAGCGATTTTGTCTGGCATGAGGCTGAGAGAGGGAGGATCTTGTGGTAACCAGCTTAACTTAATGACACCAGCCTTTATATCTCAGATGATCGCAGACCTGCATCTAAAAATGGAGCAAAATCATGTCTGAGTTTTTCATGAACTGTTACCTGAAAGATCTGTCTTATTTTCAAGTCATAATTCAGATCAGTACAAAGAGCCAGTATACTGACAAATAAGTTCAAATTATTATATTATAAAAATGTCAAAAACTTAATAAGTGAGGTGCAAAGGAAATGTATCTGTGTGTATTTATGTGCAAATACTAGTCAGCACTGTTTCTACTGACTGGTGATATTTTCACTCTGGTTTGGGGGCTTTACCACATCCTGAACCATGCTGAGGCTAATTTTATTTTATTTTTTCGAATCACCCCAGAAAGGTACGAGCGTATCAGTGGTAAAATGGCACAGAGCATCGTTCAGTACCAGAAGTCTCTCCTAATGCTGAAGGTCAGATCTAATAGGAAACAGTTCAGGAACAACAAATCGCTTAATAAAGATTAATGAGCACATAACGACCAATAATATACTGAAAAAAGAAGGAAATACAGACAGATAGACTAACTTTGCCCTTATTGTCATTTATGGAAGTAAATTAATCAGGTGTAAATTAAGCAAAAAAAAAAAAAAAGTCAGAAAGAAACAGATAAATATAAAGAAAAAAAACAAAAATTATAATTTTGCCTTCATCTTGAGAACAAAAATGTGTAAAACCTAAAGTATTGATAACTAGTAGGTCAGAATTAAGCAAGAAAACAAGCAAAAAAAAAGAAAAAGAAACCAATAATTTGTCTCTACCTATTAAAAATGCAGGAGAAAGAAAAGAAAAAGGGAAGATGATGCAGTGAGAGTCAGTGTGTACTGTATGCACTGTGCTGAGGGAGCTTGAATCCCTCGCTGCTAATATCATCAATCTTCCTCGTAGCGCCTCGTCCCTCCCACCAGAAAAGGAAGGCCTTGCCTTTGTCCCACACCTCCTGCTCTCCATCCATCTCTCTTTCTCTTTTTTTGAAAGGCCCTCAGTAGTAAGAGCGGCAGCACACGGGCCAGCTCCCCCACACAGCATGAAATCTTAATGTGGGAGTGGAAGCGCACGTCTATCCCCTAATGAGGAAGACTGCGGATTGGGCGTGACCCAAAACCGAGCAAGCACACACAGATGATTACATTAAACTTTTCACTTGGAAGATCAAGAGTGTGTGCTATACACACTTGTGTGTGTATAGCTGGATTCCAGTAGTTTTCAGAATTTAACTAGTTATGATCACAAAGAGTGAGTTTGTTGCATGCACAGAATATGATGTAGTTACCCTACAGAGCGCACTCAGGTGTGTGTCAGGTTGTGTTAGCATGCGGCGCTGGGTGGCAACCTGATTCGGTTTACTAGGCAGATTATACGCAGCGCTTAATATACCCTGCTCCGTACTCGGCTGGCCTTTGACCGGCAGCAGCTTCATGGAGATGAGATTCTCACAGCCGATTTCTCTCTTCTTCTCCCCGCCTCTTACTTTCCCACATGCATTATGAGAAATGCGGGGTTCCTGCTTTTTCCATTTCCTCCCTGAAAATAAACAAACCCTTTCCTACACGAAAGGAAACACGTTGAGTACGGTTACCGTGAAGCCAAAATGGTGGAACGTGCCGTTTTTTGGGGGGCTGTTTCTGTCTATGCTAGGTATACAAGAACATTGGGCAAAAAGACAAGGTAGAAAATATATGCACAGTGGTATTCACTGTTTAAACACTGTGGGTTGTCCTTTTTTTTTTTTTTAAAGTAAATACTTCTCTGATGTAGGGTGAATGACTTCTAAGCCAAAAATGCTAACCTGCTGTACCACACATATGACACTTGCCAGAACAAATCTAACGTTTATTTTATGATTCCTCTGGCCTAAGAGAGAGAAAGAGAGAGAGAGAGAGAGAGAGAGAGAGAGAGTCTGTGTGTGTGTGTGTATTTTCTCTTCCCCCTTCTCCGTCTTTCTCTCGCCCTCTGAGAACTCAGCATCGTTCTCCCCATACAAGGAAAAGCCTGTCACTGCAGGGTGTCCTGAGAACAAGAGCCAGGGACAGGAAGAGTAAAGGGGCTCTGTGTGCGTGCTCGCGTGTGTGTGTGTGTGTGTGTGTGTGTCGACTCCTCAACCTACTGTATGTGAGAGAGCAATAGGACATACAGTGTGTTACATTAAAGCTATCTACAGTACATTAAAGCTATCTACAGTACATTAAAGCTATCTACTGTACTGTACGTGTCTGATTTCGACTTTACCTGGGAAAAGCAGGTAGTGAGAGAGTACAGGAATCCTGCTCCAGCTAGACATGTTAGATTAATCCTAACATTATAAAATGTTCTAGTGTCTATTATATTATGGTTTCTTTTGTAACAAATGACACAGGGATTTGTAAGATGGACGCTCCACATAAATCAAATCATTTAAAATAAAACAAGACCGTTATTATGGTGAAAAATTTAAAGAATGAAGGAGTCTCCAGTGTGAGCGGCTTGTAATAGTCTCAGGGTATAAACGTGGGAACTTTAGGATTAAACCCGACAGGAAAGGGAGGGTTTCGTGGTTCCTGGGTAGACTGCATTTTTTTGGTTTTATCAACATAAAGAGAGAGAGAGAGAGAGAGAGAGAGAGAAAGAGAGAGAGGGAGGAGGCTGGTGAGAGAGCAACTAAACCTTGTTTAGCAGGAGTTCCACAACATTAAAGTTAATGATAAAACAGTTAACATGTATGATGTTATTCTTCAAGGTGGCACACTGGTGGTGTAAGTAAAATAAAACGCTTTCTGTTAAAAATAATAATAAGATATTGGACGGTGATGCAGCACAATGGGAAACAGAAAACCATTACAAACCTGACTGCCATTATTTCCATATTAGGTTTTATTCATTAAATATCTTGGGCATGATCACACTGTTATATTTCTTTATATCAATATTAATAAGGAGGAAAAGCAGTTTCACTTAAAACCTCAATTATAATAGAAGCACACTGTGAGTACACGAGTGGCACGGCGGCTTAGTGGTCAGCACTGTCACCTTGCACCTCCAGAGTCCAGGTTCGATTCCCACCTCAGGTCCGCGTGCATGTTCTCCGTGTGCTTGGTGGGTTTCCTCCGGGTACTTCAGTTTCTTCCCACAGTCCAAAGACATGCTGATTAGTATTCTCAAATTGCCCGTATTGTGTGAGTGAGTGTGTGCCCTGTGATAAACTGGTACCCCGCCTTGTGCCCCAAGTCTCCTGGAATGAGCTACGACCCTGTATACAGGATAATAATAATATTAAGTTATTTGTTACATGTACCTTACAGCACAGTGAAATATATATATTTTTTTATTCAGTTAGGATGCTGGGGTCAGTGAGCAGAGTCAGTCAGGTTACAGCTCCCCTGGAACACAGTTAAGGGTTAAGCTCAAGGTCTCAACAGTGGCAACTTGGCAGTGTCAGGGCTCAAACCCCGACCTCTCGATCAGGAACCCAGTAACCCACAGCCTTAACTGTTTAAGCCACCACTGCCCCTATACCAGGATAAAGCGATATATACGATGAGTGATAGTAAGTGAGTGCAATTTGAGTCCTGGAATATGCTTGCGCAGTAAGGGAAGAAAAAAAAATCCAACCTGGTCATTCAGTACATTCAGGTCATCAGCTGACTTCATTTTATTGCCACATAACGTTGCTGAGCCTAGACCTGACCAACTAAAGTAACCCCGGATCATAACGCTGCCTCCAGAGGCTTGTTCAGTGCTCACTATGCATGATGGGTACATCACTTTCCTTCTTGCGTCTATCGCTCTGGAATGGGAATCATCAGCTCTCACAACCTTTTCCATTGCTTCGAAGTCTCATCTTTATGCTCCCTAGCAAATTGAAACCTTTATGATTAGTCTCTGTAGCAAGTGGTTTTCTTATGACAACACAACTGTTTACCCACGATCCTGCGAGGTTGCATATAACATTGTGTACATGGAAACGCTCTTACAGTATGTGTTTGCTATTAAACACGCTGTGTAAACATGATTTGACAGTGGTTGTGATTGCTACTGTCAAGGTTTTTAACGATTTAACTTTACCAAGCATTTAAATGATCTTCTGATCATCTTTTTTTAATGATTTCATTTTTTTAAAGCACAATGGCTCCAGGTTTTAATAATGTGATAAACAGTTCTTAACCCAATCTCCTTAGTCGTTTATTTTGCATGTGCAGGCCGTTCTGTAACGGACACATTTTCATGACCAGGCATTATATAATTGCACTTGCTTTAACCCTAAAATGCCTCACATATATTTTTGCAGTGTAAAACGTTGCATTTCAGACCTTAACAAGAAGTGCACTTACAGTAGATTTCCATTCTACTGTATGTGAGCTGCTTAAATCTTGTGTGTGGGACTTGCACGAACATGGGCGATGCTGTAGGTTAAAGATGCAGCGAGAATAGCGCTAACAGCCCTATGAGAAACAGTGCAGATGTGATTAAATAATGTAGATCAAGTGTCTGGTGGTGTGTGTACATTTGTGATGGTGAACAAGAGCACATGGATAGGTAGAGTGGCAGGACAGCCCCAAATGACAGCATGCGCCCCACTTAGTGCCCTACCTCTGACTCCTCACGGTAAAACTCCAACAGTGACACACTTGTACTACTTGACTAAACAAGCAGCTAATTGGGACTTTTTGGAACAATGGCTAAAATAAGACTTGAAGACAGACATCTCCAGAGGCGTTCATGCTTCACAGCTCTGGGTTTTTATTACAGCTCAACTAGAACATTCTGCCATCAGGGAGCTTTGGGTCAGGCAGGACAAAAGAAGAATGTTACCTTGAATGTTTTCTGTGTTACTACTGTGATTGTACACATAAACCACACCACAGGAACAAACCTCAGTGTTTGACCCTACACTCGTCTGACTTACAAGCTGACAGCTGAAGAGCTCTGGTAGTTTTTTTGGTTTCCAACGATCAATATTCAACAACACTTTGTTGTTGTTGGTCTTTCGGCTGCTCCTGGTAAGGGGTCGCCACAGCGGAATATCCAGTCTGCACAATAACTTGGCACAGGTTTTACGCTGGATGCCCTTCCTGACGCAACCCTCCCATTTATCCGGGCTTGAGGCCGGCACTGCGTCGAGTGGATGGTGGGTTTGGGCACTGGCTGGAAATCAAACCCGGGCCTTCTGCATGGCAGGCGAAACACCTACCACTGAGCCACCAGTAATATTCAACAACACTGTGATGTGTATAAAACACAGCCATCAAACACAACAAAAAAAAAGTCCCAACAGAAAACCATAAAAAGCCATACAGCAAAGTCAAAAATACCACACACAAAAAAACAGCAAAATCATAAACCCAAATCAGCAAAACCAAAATCCACAACACAACTGTAAAAACACAACAGCAAAAAACAAAACCCAACCGCAAAGTTAAAAATATTAACAACAGTTAAAAGCTAACAACAAAAGCACATGCACGTAAAACGTAAAAAAGTAAACAGAGAAAAAGAGAAAAAAAAAATCTTAAGTTACACCTGGAACAGTTAATGAAAGTCTAAAATACTGATGCGAAACACCACCAGCCAAAAGAGCATCGACAACCTCGAACTAATCTCCATCAACAGCATTACAGTAGTTACAGTTACACTCCAAACATTAAAGCAAAACTATTCAACCAAAATACACGTCTGTCTCAGATATAAGAGTAAACTATACAAAAACAAACAAACAAAAAAATACAAACGCAGATATGAACTAAAGAAAAGAAAACATCTAATTTCACAGCTATCTGAAGTGGCAATAATTATATAGCAGCTTATCTAGGATACATTCAAGATAGATGATGCGTCTTATTACTTGCTCAGAAAGCTAAACCTAAAACGCTAACCCTAAGCCTTTTTTTTTTTCAAATACATTTCCGTTTATTCTTAAAACTTACCCCAGGACTAGAGTTACTACAGTATACATGAGGTCTATGCAGGGAGAGTAGCTACCTTGCTTTAGAAAAAAAAAAAGAAGAAAGAAAATAATTAATTTACGGATTACAGTCTTTGGTGCTGCACAAGCAACTTTATATTAAAAAGAAAAGACAAAAAAAAAAGAAAAACAAACCCAAACAAAACCAAAACGTAAATAAAATCTGCACAAAGCGTACGTATTATCTCCCTGACGGAATGTATCAAATAAGCAGTCGACACCGGTACTGAAACGTCGAAACGAATTATACGAGAATATAGAAATTAAACACGTTAAGCAGTTTCACACATGCATAAATGAGAAGATTGCACAAGATAAAAGTCACACACCTCATCAAGCTTCAGCACTAAATAGACTAGCTCTAGTAGATATACCGTACATACGTATATATTAGATTATATTCCGAATACTGCATGGTCTGTCAGGCTAAGATGAATCCGAACCATGAATCAGAGACCTATTTGCATTTCGTCATCTAGTCAAAGCCATGCCCACCACGGTTCTACACATCTGGGATACAAAAATCCAAACTAAAACGAGAAAAACTTAAATTAAAAACGCACGGACGTCCGAGAATCAACGACTATTTCGATTGTATTGCAGTTTCATTAAACAGTACAAACACTGTTAGTAATAATTTTTATTTGTCTTTTTTTTTCCTCCACTTAATAGAAATTGATTATCAAACATTAAGCGGTATTCAATGCTTGCTTTTTGTACACTAGTTCATTCGTCAAAAGTAATAAAGGGAAAAAGAACAGAACAAACAGCAAGCGTTTCGCTGCAGCAAAAGCATGCCGTCCTCGAGAAACAAACTAAAAACTAAACGAAAGGAAAAAAGACTACGATTCAGATTCCAAAAAAAATTTTTTTTTTTTTTGTTGTTTTTTTGTGCAATGCGAGACATCCATGCCAAATCAGGTATGAAAGCATACACCTCTGTGCGTATATATACACACACACACACGCAGAATGCACGGACCGATCTGAATTTCAAGTGCTGCAGTCCGATACATCGATATATTTATATAATTATAGATTTATAGAAGTAGTAATAGTAGTAGTAGTAATAACATGAACAACCTCAAATATTTAAGGCACTATGGCTGAGGACGCGTTGAAACAATGCAGCGAGAGTCATGATACGAACATTTAAGAGCGACATCTATTGGCATCTCTCCGATCCGACATCGACGTTTTGCAGCTCATGCAAGAAGACATGCAGCGTGAGGAACGACCACGTTTTCTAATCCGATTAAAATGACTCGACACTGAAACCACACCGGTTTATAAATACTCTGAAAAGGCAGAACACCACGACGTGGACTTTATGTGTGCAGGTCAGGCATCATGACCAGGATACTGGGGTGGCTTTACAAACGAAGATGTGTCTCACACTGTTCAGAAGGCAATATAGAAAAATAGATTTGAGAGGGATCCAACAGGAGGTGTGCGATTACATGATTTTTTTTTTTTTACATATACATTTTTTTTTCTTTAATCATCCCGGCACCTCCTCTTTATTCACCTGTTTGGAGGAGTGCTTCATTGAAAATCTGACAAGAAGTTGTAGAAAATGTGCAAAACACATCGTCTTTTTTTTCCCATCCATACTTGCATTTCCTCTTTTGCGCTCTTTATCGACTTGCGAAATACCTTCAAGACATTCTTTTATTTAATTATATATTTTTTAAAGCTCGATTAAAGTTCAATTGCACCCGAGTTGATGTGGTTCAGGAAAAAAAAAAAAAAAAAAAAGCTTGCGTTCTTGTTTGTGCCATGGCTTTGGGCATGAAAACCAGATGATCCGTGGTTGCCGTAGGACACCCCATGAGACACGGGGCGAAAACGGGCTGCCTGCACCGAGTGGCCGTTAGATGTAGGAGTACTGGCTGAGTTTGGTGGGGCTGAGGGGGAAGCCTGCGTAGGCGGGAGAGGCGATGTACGAGTGTGACGGGAAAAGAGGTTTGAATTGGCCCTGAGGGTGGAGCGTGGGCGAGGGCAGGAGGCGGGCGCTGATGCCCACGCTCACTTGGTGCACAAGGTGCCTGGCCGGGTGGGAAAGGAGCACGTGGCTCCGCGTAGTACCAGGCGACGGCAGGAGGTGCGAAATGGGGCCAGTCGGCACCAGAGGAGCCGAGGGCGGGTAAGAGAGCAAGGCGGGCTGTGCGTGGGGGTGGACGATGCCCAGGGGCGGGGCAGGGCGATGAGCTGTAGAGTGGGTGGGACTGCCATGAGGAAGGGTAAAGGCGTGGCCGTGCACCGTGGGGGGGATGAAAGCCTGAGGGCGCCGGTGGCTGTAGTTGCCGTTCCATTCTGTGTGGGACGAAGCAGGATGCTGGAGCTGAAAACAAAAACCAGTTGAGGAATTTAATCACAGTATTGATTTATTTTTATTTATTTTTACACACTGGCCTAATCTGGCCTAAACCCTTAAATATTTCAAGAAATGCTGTATGTTCCGTCACTAATATATTACTCATAGTTTATTACTTATAACCGAGATAAAAATACATATATTTCAGAATAACTTTTTTTTATAAATTTAATATATTTTTCATATTTTTTAAACTTTGTGATTGTATTTGCTTTAACAAGAGGCTGTACGGGTAAAGGGAGCATCTACTGAACAATAAATAAATGAATAAATAATAGTAAATAAGTAAGTAAACAAATAAATAAATAAAAACTTTTGAATGTTTACAGCATAATTTTTTTTTTTTAATTTCCTGACCTAACTCCTCGAAAACACTTCCACTCCTTTCATTTTCTCAGCTGTTACTCAAATAAGTTTGTTCATTAAATTACCGCAATAATTAAATAATTATTCTCTGCAAAAATAATTACACCAAAATATAAAAAAGCAATTGTAATTATGTGCTACATTTTAATAGCAAATTTTAAATATTAATAAAAGATCAGCTTTTCAATAAAAAAAAGTGTAATTAATAACTAAGATCATGATGGATTGTGATTTACTATAACATATTTACTTAATGAACCTCCATAGAGCATTTCCAGTTTAGCACCCAGTTTAGTAATAATAATAATAATAATGATAATAATAATAAAACATCAGGAACGCTGACCTGCCCGAAAGGTGGCGGTGGTGGCTGCGATTGCTGGGATGGTGGGACGAGTTTCTGCGGTCGGCCCAGGAGCGCCGTGGACTGATGGGGCTGTCTGATGGCACCGATGCGACCTTTCGACTGGCACATTGGCTCTAGGACTGGTTGAGTAAAAATGGAAAAGGGTTACCACCATGTCCCAAAGTGTTTAATTCCTCTTGAAGCTTGTAAAAAGCACCGACACTGGAGACTCCTTTCATTAACATATGTTTTTTAAGAGGAAATGTCACCATAATGAAACACACATTTGTGTTTTTTTTTTTTTTTATAAAAACATATCCATTTATTGTTATATTAAAATAAATGTGCGAGTGTCCTGTATACCATGGGTATGCTTTATCTACAGAAACAACAAGTGAGATATTGAGATTTACTGTACAACCAAATCATTAAAAAATAAAAAAAATAAAATAAAAAAGGACAAATAGTGACCCCTGCAGGCAGGATGTGTAACATGCGACCATATGTTTTGGTTATGAATGTTGTTCATATTTTAAATTTCAGGTCACACCACCAGCATCTAAAAATACCCTATGAGTGACCAGATGAGCCTGCACTCCAGCCTTGAGCATGATGTTTAGAGAGAATTAGATTTACAAACAGGAGGGGTAAAACTAAAAGCATGGAGAATGAACAGGGGACCACACCTGTGAGAACACTCATCCAAACAGAGAATAACGTTTTGTTTGTTTGTTTTTTAGCAACTATCAGCAGATCCAATTTGTGAGTGCTACGTCCACCTTAGGACACATGTGGAAACAAAAATCTGGTACATGCTGCTCAACCATTGAAGTGGTTTAGTTTTGCATGGCACACACAGCTGAAGCTCGCCTGGTCTTTCTCCAGTCTTAAGCTCTCCAGTTTGAGTGAGTGAGAGGAACCTTACTCAGAAGCAAGAGGAGGAGGAGGAGTGAAAGGAACCATAAGAGATGTGGTCTCCTCCTGTTACAAGACATGCACCTTTAATGCTTTGTGCATGCTGAAGTGATTTTTTTTCTTCTCATGATGATTGTAATCTGATCATTCTGCTCTGATCTCTCTCATCACCACCGGGGTGTTTCAGCCTGCAGACCCTCTGCACACAAGTCATGTTTTTTTTTTTTTCATGACTACTGTGGGTGAAATTCCCAGGAGAGCCACAGTTTCTGAAACTAGCCCATTTGGGGTACAATGCCAAAGTTAAAGAAAGAGATCAGACTTCTTCATTATGATGTTTGACTTGGACGTTTTAAAAAAGCTACAGCTTAAGCTCCGCCAAATACACATATGAAAACCTTATTCAAACGTGATGTGTGCAAAAACAGACAGACAAAATTTTAAAAAAACATCTTGAGGTGTTCCATTACTCATCTTACATCCCTCCAAATAATTTCAGTGTACAGACACGCCCACTTTACAGTTTTATTATACTATTTTAATATGTAATATGTTACATGCAAAATATCATATAATAATATAGAAAATATAAGAAAATATCATTAGGACATCTTTTTTACAGCCTGCTGACTCAGTAAGACAGCTGGGCTGACGTCAATAATGTTGGTGAATGATTACGTACATCCTGTACAAGATGTACTGTATAAAGAGAAGGTGAGATCATGAGTCAGGATGGTTCAGAAGTAGAGGAATAAAGTAAATCACCGCACACAGAACATCACCAGACAGAAACCGAAAGCCACATAATCACCTGTACAGCCAGCTTTCACCTATTTTAGCTGCGTAAGCCCGAGGCATGTGACCTGAAAACAAATAACAGCAAGTCGGTGGAGTGGCGGTCTCTGATTACAGGCCTGACCCGACAGGAATGAATGAACACCACCCTTCAGTGCACGGGGTCAGGATTCACCAGCGCATCTCTTCATCACGTGGCTGTGAGGGTTCCTTTAAGATCTTCTTCAAACTCGTGTTTGAGGTCAAGACTGTAAATGTCACCGGCCTCGACCGAGACTCGCAGCACATCGAGGACACAAACTACAGTGCTTTACAGTTTAAGAAAAAAACTTACAGGTGTAAATTAACCCTGATTTACACACAGGGTTTTACAGACACCACCAGGTGACTGACGAGTGGGACAGCAGAAACGTTCACTGCCTTTCTTAGAATTCTGGTAAAGGCCACGTTACGCCGAGCAAATAAAAAAAAAGTGCAGAATTTTTTCGGTGCTGTATTATTTACCGTACATCTCTGTGTTTTAGTATGAATCTGTGAGATATCTTTTACACTAGGAGGCGCATTATGTGATGAGCTCTGTTACACCATGAAAAATACATAAGAGACAACGTTAAACAATATTGCTCCGAGACCTTCGATACAACTGAGAAAGAACGTCTCGCACTGTGTGTGAGTTTTTTGTTTTTTTTTTCATAAAGGTCATTAAATGAGGAGTCAGCAGTACAGGAGAAAGATTTGGTAATATTAAACCTCCGTCCCTGGGCCAGACTGATGCATTTTTATTCCTATTCATTTACATTACTGGAATATTCAAGTCCATGTCAACACAGCTGATGCGACAAAACTCTAATTATAATTAAATTAAATGACCAATTCTTGATGTAGCTCTATTATTTGACTAAAACAAACCCGGTTTAATATAAAGTGACGTAAGTGTCCCGTACCCGTCCTGGCTGGCGGCTCGTTGTTGTTGTTCTGCACCCTCATGGGCGGCACCACCATGGTCCGTACAGGCGCTTTGCTCATCTCCGTCTCTGCGCTCACGCTGCTCTTGTTGTTCTGATTCCCGTCAGAGATGTAGCGGCTTTCCAGGAACGGACTGTCTGCTCGACCGGAGGAGTCTGATGCAGGAGAGCCATCTACCGTATCACAGCCGCTCTCTTGCTCATCCTCAGACATGCTGCGCACACACACAGACACACACACACGGTTCTCAAAGTGTTCTTAGGATTACGGTCACCTAAAAATGTGCATGTAGGCCAACAATCCATCCCTACCTGTTTTTTTACATTTCACTCTTGGCTGTATTTGATGATGATTAACACACAAGTTAAACTGGAACTTTTGATTGTACAGAACAACATGTGACAGTCCTTAGAGTAAAAACTCCCTTTATTTCTCTATTAAATCCCGTGCTACACTAATGCACTTATCCCAGTGTTTCACTAGTGCTTGGACACAATCAATGTAGAAAGTAGTCTCAGTACGCTGGAGACATAATCGGAGATCCTGTCTGCTTCACATCTGAAACGCTAGCCTCCCAGGAACTCATTTAATGGTCCAAACATGTGGAAATGGCTTGGAGCGAGGTCAGGACTGTACAGGGGACGTGCCAATAATAACTCCCAGCCGAGTTCCTGAAGTGTGTAAGAGGCGTTGTTGAATGATGAGGAGACCGTTGTGTCTCCTCCGCAAATCCACAAGTTATTTATGCATCAGTTTTCAAAGATCAGGGAATTCACTCCTTGAACGTTCACGGGGGCTCCGAGCCTCCTCATTCACGGACGTACGCCCTTTTTGCAGCTAAGAGTCTCATCACCGTACTGTGTAAATGTCACAGTATCGTATTTATGCCTTTATTCACCAGGAATTTCATCACGTCTGTGAAAGTCTATTTGGATTTGGTTTTAAAAAGATAAGGGGTTTAGACTTAGTTTTAATTCTTTTTTATTTCAAAAAAGAATGAAAACATTCTTACAGCGATATTAATGTCAAACATCATCATGAAGATTTGCTTTTAGTTCCTGAGGCTAAGAATTAAGCATTAACATTAATTAGCTCCAGTAATAAAAATGTCTTGATCAATAAAACGTGCGTGCATGCGTGCGTGTGTGTAAAACCTGTTGGGTCTCTTGCAGGGTGAGGTGCTGGACTGCACTGATGCTGATGAGCTGGTACTGAGACTGGAGTCAGGACTGCTGAGAGAACACACACGCTCCATATTCAGTGTACTGCGACATGCATCACACTCCGGACTGCCTTTACATCTGGTGCGCGCGCACACACACACACACACACACACACACACACACACACACACACACAACTCTATATAATACCTCTAAACCTTAAATTGATAATTCTGTTAAAAAAAAAAGCAGTCTCTATCTTTTTTTTTTTTTATTTTGAAAATAGGAGACGTTTATAGTTATAATTTATTTTGTTAAAACAAAAAAAGAAGCTCTTAGAATTTTTTAAACCCCCAAAAAATCAGTAAATGATTTTTGTCTTATAATCGTTATGACATAATAGTTTTGCCTTATTACCCTACAATAAATATATTTTTTTAAACATGAAAAGATTTAAATGAATTAATAAAAAAAAATGAATGATAAGACGGCCTTATTTTTATTTATTTATTCCCTCCACAGGGCCAGTCTGTGTCAGAGTAGAATAATAATAATAATAATAATAATAATAATAATATTAATAATATTTTTTTTTATTATAATATTGTAAGTATTAATTATTTAATTAAATATTATTATTTGTAACAATTACTTTTTATTCAATTAACATCATGGAAAAAGAATTTTTATTTTGCCTGCACATGTAGAGCTTTATACCATTACTACATTTTCTTTCTTTTTTTTTTGTTTGTAAATATTTTGTTTAGATTAAATCTTGGCCTCCTGACTGTATCAGTCACTCTAGCGTAGATGTATTATATAGTAACAGATTACATACAACCCTTTTTTTTCCCTTTTTAAATCATTTTTGATTCATGGACTCACTCTACTGAGTGCCTCGGCGCTCTCGGCACTCTCGGCGCCTCTTCATCCTCCTCATCATCATCACTGCTGATGCTGATCACGCTGCCCGCTGGACTCGGTGTGTCTGCTGTCACGGCCTGCCTTTGCTCCTCAGACACGCCCAGCCCGTTCGACTCCGCCTCCACCTCTACCTTCACCTTACAGCACGCAGGCTCCTCCTCTTCCTCCTCTTCCTGTGACTCCGTCTGTAACTCCGCCTCCACTATGCAATCTTCCGTTTCAGGACACCGATCCTGCACTTCCTCTGTGCGTTTGCGACCGTCGGTGGTTTTCGGGGAATGGGCCGCCGAGATATGTGTGTTGCTGTTGTGTGAGAAATTAGTCCTAAAAAGAAAAAGGAAAAAGTAGGTTAAGTCAAGGACCAATCCGAGGTCGGGTTCGTGCTCTAGTCAGGTTGTTGTTACCTGTTAATGCACGGTTTGTTTCTTTTGTTGGCTGCAGGCTGTGGCCACACCACATGAGCGATCCCGATGCTGATTGGCTGGTGCGCTGACAAGGCTGTCATGTGATTGGCTAACAGAGGTTGTGGGTGCGGCAGGATTGAGGTGTAGTGGTTCCCGTGAGGCCGGACTTTCCTGAAACACAAACAATGCTGCGGTGATGACATTTTAAAAACATGATAGGCCACAAATCGTTTTCCTGTTCGCCACTCACCCCCAATCTGCCAGCCTCTGTGGTCCTGCCACAGAATCCGACGTTACCGGGGTCACCTGCTGCCAGGCTGGTACCAGGATCTGCTGCGGCCGATTAGACCAGGCTTGCTGCAAAACAGACAAGTGTTTACGGTAACCACCAGGTGCCGCTCGTCTGTTTTAGTTAAGATTAGACATCTGCACAGTGAATATGTTGACTTTGTGCCTCTTATTTTCTAATCTAGAAAACTATACAAGTAGTCCCCGACTTACAAACCAGTTCCGTTCCGGAAGCACGTTCGTAAGCCCGATTTGTTCTTAAGTCTGACAAAGTAAGTCTTATATGCCTTTGACACAAATATACAATATAAAGCATACCAATCCACTTGACTGAATCTATGTCCCCTTTCCCCACACTGCCATCATGTGGCCAAAAACCGCCATCATGTGGCCTAAGGAAATAAATCTCACACGTAAATATAACAGTGTTGTCTCAGCGCCTTTAAATCGCAAGCGGAATCCCGGACGTCATCTTGTCTCAGAGCTGTTTTCCACTGTATTGGACTGTAAACTCTCTCATTGAGGTTTTCCTAAAATTAGGATTATTCTCCATCAGGATAGCTTTACACGACAGACATTTTCTATCATGGTGCCCTCTGACCGATTCATTAAAACCGGTGAGGCCGATTCATTTCACCCCCACACGCACACATACAATATACCGGACTTTAGATATTTTATCTCATTTCACTTACACACTGAAAATGTTGTATATAATTGTAAATATTGGTATTTGGTGGACTGCAGTGTCTATTTTTTGTACAATACACATGAGATACTTCTGTAATTAAAACGGAAGTAGCGGTTAGTAAGTATCTGCTGAAATTCGTAATTCAAATGTTCGTAAGTCGGGGCTACCTGTATTGCGTATAATGTAAGCAATAGTGCTGGATTTAAAGAGAAACATATTCTTTACTTTTAAAAAAATATATAACCACTAAAAAATTTTTTATAAAATCAGGGGCTTATTATAATTTTTTAAAAAAGATTATGCTACATTAAGGATACATGCGCAATTACTTTTCAATCATTTCTAATAATCATCATCATTATCATCATTACTAATTTCTTCATTTCTTTATATAATAAACAATGTTGGTTAGGTTAGGTAAGGGTCAGCACATAGTGACCGTCGTCTATCAAGTCGAGGGGAGAACATGTTCCCCGTGCTCGTTAGATGGGAGGAAGGGAGAAGGGCTAACATCAGAACATTGTTTAATCTTAAGAATCTATATTTTCACTGGATCAGATTATTGAGCATTGAGTCGTAGCAACGTGCGCTGATCTTAGGACGCTATTCGGAGTTGCGACACCATCACTAGCGAAGGAGAAAGAATTGTAGATGAAATGCTGCGAGATGGGTGTGTACCTGACTGATGACGCCTGGTCTGATCTGTAGAGGCTGGATGGTGGGAGCCTGGGTCACCAGCGGAACCGTGCTCTCCATCCGCACCGAGTAACCCGCGGGCTTGTTGGGGTTGGGGGGGAGACCTGCGCGAGGAGGAATCGGTACACGCTGTAAAACCGTGCAGGTCTTTCTGATATACACTGCTATAAGTTATAAATCCTGCTTTCACAAAACTAAACAGATTCACATCACGTCACATTGTTAAAGTTCACCTTGCAGGGTCGGTGGGCAGATGATGAGCGTTTGCTGAAACGAGTCCCCAAACTGAGCACTTCCTGTTTGGAGCGGGATCGCAGGATGCAAGACGGAGGGAGCAGATGGAGCCAAAGGCTGTAGAGCACAGAGGAGGAATAAAAATACACTGTTAATTAAGCCTGATGCGTCATTGACTTTCATTTAAATTTCATGTTTCTATGCTAGAACTCACTTTACAGTTCATACATTGTAATTTATTGTTTATAGTAACGTGATCTAACTAGAGATAGCACCGAGGCCAATCTCAGGACCAAGAAGGCAGAGGAAGACGTGGACCTGGGACACTGGGTTTGGAACTGGAAATCTTTGCTTATGAAAAACTTTTATTGGGATTGACTTGATTTATATTTATACTTTAAATGCAATGTTTATATCTTGCAAATATTCACTTGTTTTAAATTTGATCCCTGCAACACATTTCAAAAGAGCTGGGACAGGGGTATTTTCACCACTGTGTTACATCTTTCCTTTTAATAACACTCAATAAGGGTTTGGGAACTGAGGACACTAAATGTTGAAGTTTGATTTTTCCTTGATGTATGACTTCAAAAGTCCGGGCGCCCCATCCTTGTTTGTGAATGACTGAGCCTTTCGGTTGTCCTCCTTTTATAACCCAATCTTGACGCTCACCTGTTTCCAATTAACGTGTTCACCTGTGAAATGTTCTAAACAGAACATTTTAAATCATAAAGATTTTAAGCAGTCTTTGGGGGGAATTTTTTTTAAAATAATAATTATGATTATAATAATAATAATAATAATCATTTATTATTATTGCAATGCACAGACAGTAAATAACCAACAGAGGGCAATCTAACAATTCTAGACGAGTCTGGTGTGTGAGCGCCTCTACTGACATGAACAAAACACAGGCCTTTTGACTCCAAGTTCACTTAAACAGCACCATATTTTTTTCCCCTCTACACACTTACTTATTGAATTCTTGTGATTAAAAAGAGCAGGACCAGGCTGAGGCCACTCTCTCCATCACAACAACAACACCACCACCACCTCCTTCACCCCTTCACACACACTCCCTTACACGGAGGTAATCTGTCGCTTCTGTTCTGACGCACAAGAGAACGCAGGTGACTGGACCCTTACACACACTTCCTCTGCTAAACAAATTACAGGTAAAAATTAAGACTCCTGCCTCAAGGTCAGCTCAGTGAACAGAGCCGCGGTTTGTCTTTTTTTCTTTTTTTTTCTTCCCTTCTTAGCAACCGAATGTTCTCTCCGCGTCGCCATGACGTTGCTCCGAGTGTTGCCATGACTATGACGCTGCGGTGCAATAATCTGACATTAGTGAGCTCTGCGTGAGAACAAGAGTGTGGAGGAAAACCGAGACGTTTACATGAGAAGCAGAGACACACACACACACACACACACACACACATCTTAGCTTTGCAGGAAACCCTAAATATTAGAGAGATGTCACACATGCTACATGTGGAGTCACTTCTGATGACAATTTGCACTGCCGTGACTTCGTTAGCTGATTCTCTCACCTGCGCGTGCACGGCAGCCATCTTGCCGTAAGGCACGGTCAGGGTGGGCGCCGAGGTCGTGGCCGGTCTCGTGAATGAAGCTTTGTTCCGGTTGATGGTGTCGTAGGGCCCGGCTCGCGGCCGGCACACGTCCATAATGTGGAAACATGATTTCACACTACAAGGAAGAGGAAAGAAATAAAAATATAAAACCTGAAAAGACTTGACGTAATTAAGAACTGATTTCTGTATTTCTGCTCATCACGCAAATGAAATGACGATTATGTAAGAAATTGTAAAATATGTTTTTTTATTTGATGCAACCTCATACATTTCACAAAATAAAAATAAAAAATTAATAATATTGTATTATTATTTCAAATACTTGTGTAGTTATTTTACATACAAAACTATTACCATTAAGAACGGAGAACTAGAGCGTCAGTGTCATGTACCCGTAACTCCCTCACAGGGCACACACACGAACATTTACACACTATGGGGCAATTTGCAAACACCAATTAGCCTAATCTGCATGTCTTTGAACATTCCAACAAAACAACAAAAATACAAATAAACAAGTCCTGTGCAAATAAATGCAGTAAGCATAGAAAAGATTGGACTAATCCAAAGTACAAGAGTATAATATACGATTTAGTCTTATTATATAAAAGTAAAAAATAAAAAAGCAAACAAAAGTACAGTACCTAGCGCAACACACTAAAACAACAATGCGCATGTAGCGTTAACCCTAATGAGAGCGTAAACACTTAGCAGCATTATAGCAACCAAACTGAAGGGCTGTTGAGGCTCACCCAGAAATCACAGTTTTGACATAATCACTGGCTTCCTCCGCTGAAACAAAGTCCTTCGCAACACCCTTATATGTGATGCGAAGTCGCGCTGGATGAAACAGGCCATACCGAACACCTTCAATGTCACGGAGCTGCTGCTTGACCGTATTGAATGCAGCCCGAGCGCGTGCTATCTTGGCAGTGTAATCAGGAAAGACGCAGTGGTGCACGTGTCAGGGCCCTCCGGTACTCCCACTACTGTATCCTAACATTGTTACGCCGCGACCTAGACTCCAAGTCTTCACATTTATTTTCCAGCTTGACTACGTTAGCTGTGAGGCCCTTGATAGTATTTTTCATCTCGGCTATGTCGTCGGAGGACACAGTAAGTGCGTGCTCCATCTCCCTGACCGTACCTTTTAGCTCGGACACGATAGCATCATTAGCAGCTTTATCGATCGCCAGCTGCGTCTTCACCGCTTGCAAGTCGAACTTAATAGTAGACAGAGCATCACCAAGAGTATCCTGAAGTTCTTTTTTAAAAATATCGGCGATATCTTTCCTCAGTGAGGCTAACAAATCGACTTTAAGAGCATCAATATCCGGATTAGCTTGGCTCGAGGGGGGCTTTACAGGTGACGACTCACTCGAGGATGTGGTCGCGGTTTGCAAACTAGGCCTCAGTTGTGTTTGAATAGTACTACGAGTTTTAATATTTTTTGCTGCCATTTTACGCAGTCCCGAGTAATACTTCTCAACTCAACGAACTACAGAATAAAACAGGACTAAAATTATAGCCAAAAAGCACAAATGAATAACAATTTTAATCGAAAACGGCGGGAGTTCCCAAACCTACGTCCTACTCCATCAAAGCTCAGCCGGAAGTCCCAATCTGCATGTCTTTGGACTGTGGAAGGAAACCTGAGGACCAGGAGGAAACCCACCAAATTTGCAGAGAATATGCAAGCTCCATGCACGCAGACCCCGAGGCGGGAATCGAACCTGGACCCTTGAGGTGCGAGGTCACAGTGATATCCAGTACAACTAACTGTAATTACAAATCACGATGACACTCAGGAGAAGAGAGGTGCAGATTATTCAACTGATCACCACCTGGTTCATCAGACAGTGAGACAAGACGACATGTGTTGTGAGGGAGAACTCAAAACATCTGTCTGAAGCCGTGAGGTCTTTAACTCCCGAAAACGGAAGAATTTCCTGGGCATCCCGGGGAGGTTGCGGACATGGAGTCCGATCGGGCCGTGTTCAAGTCCTCTGCTGTGGAAGCTGCTGTCAGGATGATGGAGGCTTCTTCGACAGGGTTGGCCCAGGGATCTTCTGAAGTCGCAGATCTGAGGAAGTTCAGGGACCAGTTGTGGATGAGATTCACTCTGGGATGCTGAAGGCTCTGGACACGGTGCAACTGTCTCGGCTAAAATATCACTTCAATGTCCTCCAGAAAACAGGGACAGTGGGTGTGGAATGGCACACCAGGGTGTTGGTTCCCATATTTAACAAGGAGGACCAGAGGGTGTGTCACAATGCCAGTGCGAAGGCTGTGTCTCTATTCTCGGCCAAAGCTCGAGCATGTTCCCAGTGTTGGTGCCAGGGTTGTCCCACGTCCCAGAACTTGTTAAGGTGCAGACAGGGAAAGAGGTTTCAGGTTTGGGGACCTTCCTCAAAGTTCCTTTGACCTCATGATTCTCATTTGCTCTAACATGCATTGTGAGCTGTAAGGTCTTATATAGACAGGTGTGTGGC
>JAOTRS010000036.1:34725128-34740861 GCA_028565755.1 Dinotopterus cunningtoni
GTTACCTTAACTGCATGAAATTCAAATGATGAAAAACTGAGATGAGACAGGGGGATAGGCGAGAAGGACCATCTCTTGGACAACAGGAGACCCGTACCACCACCTCTGCCAGTTTCTCGTGGACAGGGAGCACTAAGTGGGCTTGGATGAGTGACGAGTCACAACATGGATAAAACATGATCTAAGTAGAGAAAGAAACACAAAACAACCTATAGAAGTTGCTTAACGAGGCACATATAATTAGTGAGTGGTTAGTGGCAAGCTCATGTGATGCAGGGGCTGATGGGTAGTGTAGTTCCACTTGTATTATAATTACAATGTTTTTGTTGTTCAATGATAATTCAATGGGTATTAAATTCAATTACAAACATAACAGCCATCATGTGCATGCATTACAGCAGCTCTAAAGAGATAATATAATCAACTAAGCTGTGTTTATTTATTCATGCAAAACAAAACACTTATTTTACCCCCTGGAGGTTTTTTTTTCTTTTTTTTTTTTAATGCTGCATGATTGCAGTTCAGGCCGAATCTATTGTACAGTAATGCTGATTAGGTTTGAAGTGGTACAGCTTTAGCGAAGCGTTGTGGAGCAGTCGATATCGCCTTATAAACCCTGCCACAATAGGTGAGTAGTGCTGAACTTTCTCTTTCCACTTTGCTGAACGGACGACTGTCGCCTTCGATGCCGCTATTGATTTGTCAAGCCAGCAGTCTTTAGTGAGCGTGGGCTTGTGGGGATCCTGCTGTTTAACTATGCAGAGCTAGCACTAAATCCCATTGTAGATTAAGAATGGTCCCACATTGCATTCCAATATGGCAAAAAGCAGCAGCTTTCAGCATCAGAATATTGAGCAGCCTCTGAATTGGAATGAAAATTGCATTCTGGGTCAGAGGGGCGCGGGAAAGCTTCCCTCAATAGTGTCAAGGCTGAGAGTTAGAATGAAGCTAAACTGTGAGAATAGATATTGCATGCTGCCTCGCAGAATTTACAAGAGTTTAGTCTAGTTTTTTGTTATTTGTTTTTTTGATTTTGTCCATGTTTATAACCATGGTCTCACAGTTTCTGACCGTACCGTATCAAACTCTGCATCACTTGATATTTAAAAGGTCTCTGTTGTGCAAAATCCACTTTTTAGATATTTAGTTGGGTCTCGAGTCTGTGTATACTAGCAAACATTTTTTAAAAATCATATTTAGATATTACCCCTAATGTGACCTCATATATGAACAGCCCCTCCCTCCACATTGAGTTGCTCAGCTCTGCTTTTTTCTGCGGGCGTGGCTCAGCAGTAGCTCATTTACATAAACACTGAAACTGCATATTAGAAAAAGAGGGACATCTCTGTTTACTTGCTGAAGAAAATATAAAATACAGGATTCAAGTCCCACGACTGTTGGGGCCTTAAACAAGGTCCTTAACCCTCAACTGCTCAGATATATAAGAGAGATAAGAATACAGTAAATGTAAATGAGATAAACATGTAAGTCGCTCTGGATAAGGGCGTCTGCCAAATGCTGTAATATAAAGCTCTTATGATTATGGTCAAGTGCGTCTTATTATGGGATTGTTAATATTAATGGAATATAAAATTGCTCTTGTTTTTATATATTTACAAATTCCATTTTCTGATGATTTTACTTTACTTTCTAGGAAAAAAGGTGCTTCGCACCTTTTTTCGCATCGTAGTCGCACAATACATCAAGGGTTATTTAAAGCTTGAAATCAAAATTTTTAGATAGGTGAGCCAATATTCAAAATATTTTCACTTTCAAAGTCTCATTCTCTTTGTAGTTAAGTTTCAGTAACTTTCTTATTCATATCCACAAACCTTTTATGAACAATGAAATTCATAATTTCCATGGCTTAACGGTGCCAAGACATCCAATCATCAGTCTTCAAACAATCCGGTAATAAGAAAGTAAGTATTAAATTAATCAAAGATTTTATTAAATTAATTGCCAGTGTGCATGTGTACATGTTTTAAGGGCAGATAAACGGATTCCCAATGTCCATCCAAATCAGATTTCACACTGTCCATTATGTCACTCAAAGAAGTTTTTATGTCACTGGGCAGAAGTTAAAGTCCACACAATCATGTGGTATGGGGCATGGATGCATGGTGCGTTGAAAAACATCAGTTAGAAACAGAGTGGGGAAACGATGGAAGAAATGGAAATACAAAATATATCATTTTGCGGAGTTAAGTTGCTGTGCTGTAAAAGATCTTTGAGGGTCTTTTTTCGCTTTTGCTGTCATTACCCCTAAGTATGTATAAGCCATGCCCTTGATTATTTTTAATTAACCGTGTTTTCAGGCAGAACAGCTGGCTTAACTAAGTGAAATGTGTGGTAGCACTTTGAAGATCCATCAGTACAGGAAATGTGAGAGGGGATGTACTGAAACAGGGCGATATGTTAGGAAACAACGTGCTGCATGCCAGCCTCCAGCGTCATTACCATGGCAACCAGTAGTGCAGTTAGATCGACAATGTGTCAGATCTGGGCTGCCATTCTGAACAGAGCCAAATCCGATCTGACCACTTTCAAATAGCATTTTTTGTGGAACAAATTGGATTTGCCTGCATCTGAAGGCCTAAGTCGTGTGGTCCAAAAGTCAAGTTTGCATCCCTAACAGCCTTGGAGCTTTGTGAATAAATCAATATCAACTGCTGCAAAATGCAGAATCACATGAAGGCCAATTAACCACAGAACTGTTGCTCGGATTGTTCCAGATCTTTCTGTTGTGTGCTGCCTCAAAACAAACATGAGCATGATCGCTAAAGAAATGATCCTCAGGGACAATGAAGATAAAGGAGAACGTATCAATAACGAGCGCTTAATGGTGAGCTGGGACAGCCTTGGTTTTAGAATAACTTCAATTACTAAAGAATCTTCATTCTTTAATTTATTCTGTTTAAAAGAAAAAGTGAGACGATGCATAGATCTGTGGAGGCAACAGAAGGCCATTGATTTCACGTCCTATAACAAATTGTAAAACTTTCTATTCTGGAGCACTTGAATATGAGCACTGGTGTGGATTATGGGGGTAAAATTATGTTTTCATATTCCTTGTACTGTACATTATAACGCAGTGCAGATCACATTGCATTACAGATCCGACATCCGCGCAACAGTGTGCACGCTATCCGGTGTCACCCAGATGAGTGCAGGTATTGTATTGCGTCTAGCTCCTCTCCAGGTTTCTTCCTCATGTTACCTCTGGAGCTTTTTTCGCTCCACAGTCTCCTTTGGCTTTGTTGTTATGGGATAAAAATCTTACTGTAAAGCTGCTTTGTGACAGTGTCTACTGTTAAAAGTAAAGAGGTGCCAACATTTACGATTCAGTCAGAGCATTAATGATTTTTGTGCTGTTGCTACGAGGATATGAGATGCACTGGATAAACAGGGAGCGGGTAAAGATGCCAGGTCCTTCAAGACAGATTTACATTTCAATTCAACTTTAATTAACTTTCAGTTTGACCTGTGACTCATGAACATCAGTCTCGGCAGCAATGTGTAGCTGTAATAATACAAGCGCACTGTATACTGTAGGATGTGCATGAGTATTTGATAATATAAGGAGTGTCCGAGTCAAAGTGGTACTTTTGATTGTACAGAATAACAGAACACAGTTCTGAGTGTAAAAAACTCTTTATTTCTCTATATAATCCCCTGATACACTAATGCACTGATCCCAGTGTTTCACTAGAGCTTGGATACCATCAAGGTAGAAAGTTTTCTCAGCCATCATCGCACTGCCTGCTTTATGTCTGAAACGCTGGCCTCCCAGGAACTCCTTTAATGGTCCAAACGTTGGAACTCACTTGGAGCGAGGTCAGGACTGTAACTCGTGGCAATAACTCCTACCTGACTTCCTGCAATGTGCAAGTGGTGTTGGTAAACGATTGTGTGGACAGTTCACACAGACAATTGGTGACAAGTTATCCATTAATTCTCATGCGTTCCACTTGCTGAATTTTCATGGGAATGACTGTATATGGGCTCTGAGCCACCTCGGCCAGAATCATCATTCACAGACATACGGCCTTTTTTAAAATGTTTGCACCGTTCAAATGTTTTACTGCGGCTAAGAGACTCATCATCGTACTGTGATTAAAGTCTTCTGTAAATGTCAATCGCTTTTACACCTTCATTCGCCAGAAATTTCTGTTTGACTTGAACATCTCTCACAGCTTCCACTATGTATGGTAATGTTCAAAGCTCTTCTCTGGTTCTGTTTGAGCAGACATGTTGTTTACTTTGTTTAGGATGGAGGAGTTTATGCCTTGCGGTTTCTCTCTAACGGGACAAGTGTGATGAAAATCCCAATAAACGCCAACGCACCCAACAATACACTTCCCCGAACACTCAGACAATGAAAATACACACACCTCACAATCACAATCAGCAGGCACAGCGCATAAAGGACTCCAATTAAACGTTTAGTGTGCCATTACATGACTTTAACAAGTAACTGTTTGTTCATTTATCTTGTTTCTCTGGCTCTGACTTTGTTTCTTTGTTGCTCATGATTTTTGCCTTTTGTCTATTTGCTGTTTGCTAATCACCTATCCTTCTGCCTGTTCTTTAAACCTTGCCATTAAACTCGGTTTTGGATTTGCCAGCTTTTCCCTCCATTAAAAACATGATAACTGCATTTGCATCTGTTTCAGACTTTGTCGACTTTTTATTTATTTATCGTTCTGTCTTATTAACTTCAAAAGAGCCTGGTGAAGGAATGACTGTTTACAGCTGCTATGATGTACAGTAATTGAGACCAGAAACTAGATTGCTTCGTCATGTCTAAATGTCTCTATAAATGGAAGAAGAAGTACATGGTGTCATGTTATAACAAATTTTTTTAAAAATATGACTGGTAACATGTCGTGGTATAAAAAGAATAAAACATTTCAAGATGTGCTGCAATAAGAAAATAACCAACTTTGGACTGATAACGCAGCTTCATTTCACCACCCTGACACTCGGTATTTATAGTAACAGAAATCTTAAAGGGCACCTGACATGCAATATGTATGTTAAGGGCAATTAAATTCTCCAAATGTGACTTCATATAAGAAGAACCCCTCCCCTGGCCTGTTGCTTAAACACTGAAACTGAGCGTGTAACAAAGGAAGTTTTAGGAATTAAAAAGAATGCATTACCTGAGGGGTATTTCAGCTGGGGCATTAACATGCACAGACTTTGGGGTGAGCTCTGAGACCCGTGTTAACTTGGTCAAATACTGGAACTTTAAATGCACTCATTTGAACTATATTTCCAATTATTCACCCATGATCATGCTTATTTTTTTTACTTTTAGCTTTTTCTTCTGTCTGTTGTTCTGAAAACTATACTATGTCTTTAAAAATATTGCTTATCTAATCATACTGGAATTTATTATCATATGAACCTGATTTCTTTTTGCGTATGCTTACAGTTGTGTATTAGAATATTTATGGTAATGTAAAATAAAAGTGTTGCATTTATTCAGGTCTGCTTTATTATTTTCCTCACAACAGCTATACATATCCCACCCACATTCATATGCAGTACATGAGTGAGCTCACAGCGGAGTTAAACCAGCTCATAGCTCCACTCAAAACCGCTAAAGATCTAAAATATCAACTGTGTAAGAAAACATGAAGTCTGCAGTCATCAATTATCACATTGTGTGTCATGACACAAAAACCGAGCTGCTTAATTTGGTAAGTGAATTTGTATTGATCAGAGGGGATTCAGCCACAGGTGTACAGGTTCGCGGCACTTTAACAAAGACACAAATAATCTATGTAACTTGAAAATACCACAAAATGACATCCTGTCAACTTGGAATTCCAACAAGGAAAGTTGTCCGCTATGAGTTCAGCATATGATAATTAATGAACGTGACCAGCAGTAAACACAGCGGCACTTCTTACCCTCAAATTGTGTACACTGTGTACACAAACAGATGTTTACTTTGCATCTGCTGTATAACAGCTGCCTATATACTTTAATTTAAAGTTATTTTTAGTTATGTTTATCACAATGAATTAGTGCTAGCACTATGAATTTAACAGAATTAGCTTACCAGTTTGCAAAAAATGCATAATAGATGAACAGTTTCACAGCAAAAAGCAACAAACGCAGTTATATGGCATTAACTCGTTTTGGCAAATTATTATTTTCTGAAACACAAGATCGTCTATAATAAAAAAAAGTATATAGTAAGTTACTTTAGAAGCTTTAAACTTCCATGTTTTGTGTACAGAAGACATGAGAAGTATGCACTGTGTGTGTGGAAAGCTGTTAGTTGCACCGTATAACTGATTCTGGTAGAGGAGGACGAGGATGATACTGTAAACTGAAGCATTTGTATTGTTTATAATATTTCTCATGATCTTCAACAATGTTTGTCATTAAAAAGGTTTTGTTTGCAACACAATTGTCACTCCTTTCTGTTTGACTCTTTACAAAAAGATCACAATCAAATCATAAGTTTGCTATTTGTTTTTAATTAAAAGTCAACTGAACTAAACAGCATACTTACATGACCACAAACACAACTGCAGGTTTATGATTTATGCACTGTGACAAAACTGTGGGAGGTAGAGGTTTACCTTTTTGAAGAACCACACAAAATTCATAATTCTACAACAAAACAATTTTTGGGGTTATTTGTGCTTTGAGTCACACCCTTGTGACTCAAAGAAAACACGCACAAAATATTCTCTATCAGTTTGCAATACCTCTTGCCACTTTTTTCCTTTCAACCTTCAAAAATGGATTTATCTTAATTTGCAGTTTTAAAACTGTTTATATACACTATATTGAGTACCAAAGGTATTGGCTCACCTGCCTTCACATGCATATAAACTCGAGTAACATCCAGTTCTTAATCAATTGGGTTTATTATGATGTTGGCCCCACCCCCTTTGCAGCTGTAACAGCTTTAACTCTTCTGTGAAGGCTTTCCTCAAGGTTTAGGAGTGTGTTTATGGGAATTTTTGACCATTCTTCCAGAAGCACATTTGTGAGGTCAGACCCTGATGTCGGACGAGAA
The DNA here is from genome assembly GCA_028565755.1 of Dinotopterus cunningtoni. NCBI lineage: Eukaryota > Metazoa > Chordata > Actinopteri > Siluriformes > Clariidae > Dinotopterus > Dinotopterus cunningtoni. The sequence continues at coordinate 34,732,174 of JAOTRS010000036.1, forward strand.
GGCGTGGCTCACAGTCTCCGCCTTTAATTCATCCCACAGGTGTTTCATCAGGTTGAGGTCAGGACTCTGTGCAAGCCAGTCAGTTCTTCCACACCAAACTCAGTCATCCATGTCTTTATGGACCTCGCTTTGTGTTATGTTGGAACAGGAAGGGCCCTCAAATTACTCCCACAAAGAGCATAAAATTGTCCAGAAAGTCTCAGTATGCTGAAGCATTAAGAGTTCCTTTCACTGAAGTGGAAGTGAGGGGCCGACCTCAACCCCACACCAGTTCCAACTGCAGTATTCCTTTAACAAACCTACAGTACAAAACTTGTCTTAACTCTACATCAAGAAACTAGCTAGCTAATGCTAGAATACTAGATCATGTTTTTTATTACAGACTTGCTTATAGTGCACAAGTTCAGCTAGATAAAATAAGGTAACTGCATTTGTTTGACAAGAGCCTCAGATTTGAGTGTCCTCAACATTGTAATCGTGAGAAGATTCATCTTTAATGTGCGCACAACCAACAAAGCTGTAAGCATTTCTATTCATTTCAGACAGAAGCTGGCTTTAAAACTTACAACATAAGATTGAATTGAACCAAACCTAACATCACTCAGCTTTTTACTTTGTGGTCATCTGAAGTTAAAGAAGGAAATCACCACTGCAGGGTAAAGCTAATCAGTTCTGATACATTAGGAAATATTCAGCGTATTCACAAATGCCACAGAGCCAGAGGATCTAAATCTTAGATTAGATTAGATTAGATTAGATTAGATTAAATACTGTATATATATATATTTTTTTCAGATCTTTATTTTTTCTGACATTTTTATTGTTAAAGAGCTATAATATGGGCCCGTCTTTTATGTTCACTGACTGCAGGCTTGAGATCCACTTGGTATCATTTACGCACTGACCAGCATTTAGACAAAAGGAACGAGAGGTACACTATATGAAGGGGTTAGCTTAGCCGAATAGCACTTCCTGTCATGAATATGTGGATTACTTTTTGAATAATATCAGTCAAATCCTGAAATAGAATTCTTAACAGATTCTTCAGCCAGGTGTTAACCTGGATTTTAACCCTGATTTCATGTTTGTTTGTTTTTTTTTACAAACATCAAAAAGTGGTTTATGCATTTTTGTGGCGGTAACTGTACATCACTCAGCACAGCTAGCCTGTTGCTAACAAAAAATGAACATGCGTGTAGGTCATATTTTTGTTTGTTTTTCCCCTACTTTAAATGAAATTAAAAGGACTTCTTCCTTCTTATTGGAATAAAAAATACAGTATTTTGGTGCTGCGGAACTGTGTGCAAAAGTGTTTACACCCCTGAGATTTTTGTTATTTTTTAAGGAAAAAAATTTAATTTTCAATTTATTCACAAATTACAGTCCAATGCAGTGTTTGTAAAATGATTGAATTAATGATTTACTTATGGCTAACAGGCCTCTCTATTAATTAAAGTGTCTAATGATGTAAACCATATCTCTACATATTTATGCTTTTAAGTGTTCAGTCATTAAACAGAAACATTTAGTAAGAGTCAGTGAGAATGAGGAAAACATCTCTCTCTCTCTCTCTCTCTCTCACACACACACACACACACACACACACACCTACACACACACACACACATGCACACTAAACAAGAAAATAATGACCTTTCAGAAAGCTGGAGAAAGAGGATGAAAAGATATTAGAGTGTGAAACAAACACTGAGAAAGGGAGGAAACAAAGACACGACCAAATGATGGAGCAAAATGTTTTTATTATTTCCCCTAGAGACATAAAACACTGAGAGAAAAAATAACAAAATAAAAAAAAAAGATTTGCAAGCAGGAGGATAAAAAAAAAACTTCATTCATAAACATAATTTAAATATTTTATAATTAAGGAATAAAAAAAAAAAATTTAAAGTTCAGAGACACAACCCTGAACTTGATTGTTTCCCCATAACAGCACATCTCCAAGCGTTTTATTCATAACACCATGCTGATTTGCCAAGAACTGTAATTTTAGATTTAAAATTTTATCGGATTTAGAGTTATTGTTGTTGGTGAAACATCCATGAATCAGGTTATTTCTTGCTTACAGTTTATAGCAGCTATAAACAGCACCACCTTCACCAGACTCTCTCTCTTTCTCTCTCTCTCTCTCTCTCTTGAAGTTAATAATAAAAAAAAATCTCATAATACATCCTCTTTTTGCTGTATTTTAGTATCTTAGTCTGGACCTTTAAAGGAACCCAAAGGAACACTTTGTCGTGACTGGAGTGGAGAAAAACACCATAACATCCACAGAGCAGGGACTTGATCTCATCTCATACTCATTAAGGTGTGTTTTGTAGTCTTCAGGTAATTGGGGAAAAATGAGAAGCTGACGGGGAGCACAGCTGCCTCAATAAACTCACTATAGGTACAAATATGAGCAAATTTTTTACATTTTTTAATTGCAATTTTTGGTGTGTAATATTATAACAATACTTTTATGACTTTTTTTATTTAGCTTTAGTGTGTGCCAGGGAAAACAAACAAATAAATAATAAATAAACAATAATACATTATAAATTCCAAATAAATAATATTAAATCACTATTTTCTATGTTTTGGTTAAGAAGAAAAAAAGAAGAGGAAGAAAAAAAAGGTTTGCACCTTAATGATCATGCAACGCCACAATTCTATGTTCTATTTTCCCCATAAAAATTTAAACATATCAGTTACTTACAAACACAGATTTCATTTATTTTGAAATATTTACATGAATTATAAATTTCCCGCTTGTTTTTCGGGGCCATGCGCAGGGATTAATTACAAATTTCAACATTAGATTCTGAAAGCTAAATGAAGTACAGATGATAACTTGGTCCTGCTGTGATGGTAGTGATTTTCTTTATTTATATTAAAATACTCAGAATATATAAAAAGAAAATTTTCTGGCGAAAGGTACTAATTGTGAGTTTATACTATAGAAGAGTAAAGAAAGATACATAAATGTTTATTTATTTACACATGAAGTACTAATTGCTGCTGTCATGAAGAAATAATAAGTGTGTGTACTGTATGTATGTCTGTTTGTGTGTGTGTGTGTGTGTGTGTGTGTGTGTGTGCGTGTGTGTGTGTTTAGGTGATCTCGCTGTACCCTTGCTAATGATTGGCTCCTGGGCTTTTTACCCAAGTCTGGTTGACAAACAACTTCCCGGTGTCATTAATATTCATTGATGTATTATTGCTGTATAATCTGAAATGAAAGATGAACCCAGTTAAAGCTCCTGCTGCTGAGGGCAGAGGGGTGGGGTAAAGAGCAGCAGGGCCACCGTGAGCTGTTTCATAAACCTGCAGCACACTTATTCTGCATCGAGGTGTTTATGGCTCGTCTTAGTGTTTTAGATTCATCTAATACCAGACCAAGTCATGGGTCAGGAATAAACAACATTAATGTAGTTACCATTAAAAATACATGCCTGAAGTTGATGTTAATGAATTTGCAATAACAGCACGTGATGCATTGTTCTAACATCACATTCATCTGCCTGAAATTATAACTTCTCTTTGTGTTTTGTTCCCAGTAGCTAGAAGCAGTCCTTCCCTCATTAGTCTCTCTGAAATATTAACCTCTTAAAGCGAATGCATTTACTATTGAAACCTGTGATTTGCTGCTGCATCACTGTCGAAGCTGCTATTATTGGAGATTAATCAACATCTTTTGACCAATCACAACTGGTCAGAAGATAGACTTTTAAAAAATATAAAGTGTCATTCTTTAATAATTATTGTAAAAATACAATATAAAAGGAGTAAAATGTTGCAGGGTGTGCGGTTATTGGAAAATAATCAACTTCAGGATAGTAACAGTTCAACTTTCTCGCTCTCTCTCTCTCTCTCTCTCTCTCTGTAATATGACAGAAGATGACAGAATAACACCAAATGAAAGAAAGACAGGATTTCACAGCATGGCCTGTGGAGACCATTTTCAGAGAAAAATCATTATTTCTCGCAGTAGAAACTTCAGACGATGTCCATGTCATTTTTCGACAACATAACCTTCATCTTCACCTTCATCCTGTGTCTTTCTCTCTCCTACTCTTTGTGCAGTCGAACCAATTACCGTTAATGTGCATCTGTGTTTGCTCAGAGGACAAAATACAGTATGTTTTACATTAAAACACACTACAACTTTAATTCGGAGACAAAATATGTCGGTCGCAGCCGTTATTGGACAGCAGCGCAGTCTCAGGGCGTACACAAAGCAGTGCGGAGTTAGTGCTCTGAGACCTAATTAAACTCAGGGCTCAAAAGAAATCACCTTTTTTAAAGCAGGGTGAAAACATTTGCTTATCCAGCATTTCTTTTCTTCAATGCTGCTTACCTCCGAAATTAAATTCTCCTGTTACTAAACCCCCAGTTTCCTCTGTTGGACTGCTGCTTTCTCGCTGCAAAATGAAGATAAGAAAATGTGTGTTAGCTTATTCAGACGTTGAAATTGGTTTTAGATCATGTAGCAGAGGGCTCTTTTTTTAACGGCTTTGTGGGTGCATGCTGGGAAAAGTGCCAGGATATAAAGAATTACAACTAGAACGTTTTCAGTAAACTGCAGGATCACATAAATTCAACATGTACATAGCTGTTTCAATGAATTCAATCACTACTTACAGGATTTTACAGAGAAGTTTTTTTACGATATGTTTTTCTCAAAAAGCATCTATGTTTAAAGTTTACAAGCAGTTCAGCTGGTGCCTATGTTTGTCAACTTGAAGGTTTTAGGATGGGAGGAAGTGGTATTTAATAAAACACTAACAACACTTTACTTTGGAAAAGCATTATCATGAAAGTGGTATAGTGTTTGACTTGGTGACTTGTTTCAACTTGCGTTTTTTTATTTTTATTTTTTACATTTAAGATTGTATTTGACCATGTTTTAAAATTAAAACTGAATTTTTACCAGAGATAAAAATTTAAAGGTAAAATAATATATATTTCCATTTGATTTCATTTAGACATTTTCCTCCTGCGAGGACTTTCATTTTGTTTTGGTAAAATTCTTACAGGTTATAAATAAGTCAAACCTGGACATGTGATGAAATTTTTGGTAAAGGAAGGCGTAGAAGCGATTCATATTTACAGAAGACTTCAAGCACAGTTCGGTGATGAGACCCTTAGCCCCGGTAAAACATTTGAATGCTTTAATGAAGGCATAAAATAAAAAGTACATCCATGAATGATGATTCCGGCTAAGGTGGCTCGAAGCTCACTCGTTCTTGTGAAAATTTAGTGAGTGGGAACTCCTGATCCTTGGAACAGATCCTTGACAGATAACACCAACTTGCAGAAGAGACGCATCTGTCTGTGTGAACTGTACACACACTTATTCACCAACACCACTTGCACATTACAGGAACTTGGCTGGGAGTTATTGCCACATCCCCCGTACCGTCCTGTGGGAGGCCAGTGTTTCAGACGTGAATCAGACAAGTCCGATCCATATGGAGCCATGTTTATACAGCCATTATATAGAAAAATAAAGGGAGTTTTTACTCTATTTCCTGTATGACTTTATCAGTTTCTCGCATCATTTTGGTTCATTCTTCTGAGAGCTTATGCACAGCTCTCTTAAGGTCCCACCACAAAATTTCAGCATTTCAGTTAGGTTAAGGTCTTTTTAGCCATTCGGATGTAGATTTACTGATGTGATTCTGATCATTCAGAATGACTGCAAGCTGCCCAGGTCCTGCGACTGCAAAAACGAACCCAAATTACACCCCTTTCACTGCTGTGCCTGACAAGTGTGTATGAGGTGTTTCTACTGAAATACTGTTTGGTTTTTGCCAAACTGAGCGTGAAGGCCAAAGAACTCCACTTTGGTCTCATCTGTCCACAGGACATTGTTCCAGAGTCCTTGTCATTTGTTCAGATGTAGTTTTGTGAACCTCAGTCATACCTCTATGTTTTTTTAGATAGAAGATGTTTCTCCTGGCAACCCTTCCAAATAAATTGTATTTGTTTAGTCTTCTTCTAATTGTGCTGTCATGGACTTTAACATTTAACATGTTCATTGAGGCCTGTACAGTCTGAGATGTAACTTTTGGGTTTTTTGTATTTCTCTGAACATCGCACAGCCTGACCTTGGGTTGGATGTACTGGGACGCCCACTCCTGGGAAGATTGGCAACCATCTTGAAGGCTTTTCACCTGTGAATAATCTTTCTCACTTTAGAACATGGATTCTAAATTTAAATTTAAATTGTTTGCAAATGTATTTATAACCCTTTCCAGATTTATGTGCAGCAGCAATTCCTTCTCCAAGACCACTGCTTATGTCGTTCCCTTTTGGCATTGTGTTAACACACAGACATAATTGCTCCAGACCAGCAAACTGCCAAAACTACTGCTTTTAAAGAGGTCTACACACCTGCGGATGATCAATTAACCCTTTAAATCCAGTGGGAGTGCCGGCGATCGCATTTGGATATTTTCCATTTAAATGACAATACAAAATCAGAGACATTACACAATGGTAGCAAACAGCCAACATGTTCCAGTGACACTGGTTCCCTCCAACACATGTGCACAATTTACGAGAATATGTACAACCTTCCACACATAATCTATAGATTTGAGGTGTGCATATAAATCAGCACGGTGCATGCCGTAGAGATCTATGAAGTGTGTGCATGCTACCCTGCTTGGCCATGAGCACACGACATTCGTCTTCTTGTGCTTTCTCTACTGCTTACTGATCCATAGTGTTTTATTCTTTGCTCTCTTTGTCACTGCACACGCGCACACACACACACACTTACACTTTTGTGTGCATAAATAACATGAAACCATCCTCAGATAAAGTGCAGCGTATATATGCTTGGCCGCTTATAATAAAAAGTACACAGGCCGAGATGCTTTGTCAGTAAAACTTTCTGCTCCAGATCTCCCGTGTTCAGGTCTTGTGTATATTTGTGCTTTTCTCTTAGTTTAGTCCTTATAATAAACATTTTAATAAAAAATATCTTGACATTGACTTTCTTATTTTACTGCTTTGTTGTTTGCTGTCGCTTTGTTTTGTGCCTGTTTGTTCAGGGGTGACGTAACACACTTAACACACTGTTTATAAAAATGAGTATATCTCACAAACTAATTGATGTAGATGGACAAAATACATTTTCAGTTGATTTAAAGTATTTTCTGCAACATTTTCTTAATTGACAGGTTTGAGGTTGACATTTAGAGAAATATGTAGTAAAAGAAAAATCTTTTTTTCATTGTTTGTGGTTTACTGCACTTTTCTAGTTACTTGGCATTTATTACATGTATATTTTTGAAATTGTGGGTGTAAGGATTGCATTGATGTATGGTGTATGAAAATGCTCCACAACCGACACTACAGCATGTAAAAATACTAAGATGCAGTCTGGCTGATGATTAGTAGCTCCTGGCTGCAACTTACCCTCTTACATCCTGTGGAAGCAGTAAGGGGGGTATTTAATATTGCCCACGTTTTTTACTTTTGCATTTATTTCTGTTAAATAAATAACGTCATGGTAGATTTAATGTGGAAAATGATATAAAAATAAATAAATAAAAATAGTGAATGGCAAATTCTTGACAAAATTCAATTCAATTACATTTTATTTGTATAGCGGATTTAACAATGGTCATTGTCTCAAAGCAGTTTTACAGAATCAAAGGAAAATTATTGAAAAGTGTATGAAATTTGAGAAAATGTGTATGAATCAGAATGATCAGATCGTCCCTGATGAACAAGCTGAGGGCGACGGTGCTAAGGAAAAAATTCCTGAGATGGTAATAGAAAGAAACCTGGAGAGGAACCAGAGTCCACAGGGAACCCATCCTCATCTGGGTGATAACGGATAGCAGGGATTATTCTGCACTCATACTGTGTTAGGAGGCTGAAAGTTTAGTATAACAGGAGACGTGTTTAAGTTAATATGGAGTCCAGTTCGTTATTGGAGGCTCAGGTAGACTGTAGAAACTCCAGTCCTGAACTATCGAGAGACTGCAGTCACGAGTCCTTAGAGAACAGCTGCATCAGCCGAGGACAGGACTGTCTTCGCGGTAAAGTGGAAGCATCCCCAGTCACCACACGCATCCCGAGCAGACCACATAATGCTTCTCCAACTAGAAGCAGGACAGGATGAGTCAGACAGGTCCAGAGGGCAGAGGAGGTCTGGATCACTGGCAGCTCAGGAACGACATGTGTAGCTCGACAAAGAGAGAATAAGGCGAATGTATATTAAGTGCAAAGTGCAAGCAGGGACTTCGGCAGGACTAACTATAACAGCATAACTAAACGGGAAAGCCAGAAGGAAACACAGACATGAGGGGGAACTGGGACGTAAAGCGTCAACACACCTGAGTGATCAATGAGAGTGGGGAAGACAGCATCTAAACATACTAGTTCACCATAATACTCTACGTCCATGAGTCCCCCAGATCTGCTCCTTTACTTCAGGCAAATCTGTTCGCAAAAATGCATGGATAAATAGATAGATCGACTCAAACACTGAGACTTTGTCTGATCCTTGAACATTAATTGAGAGGCTATTACATAACTTTAAAGCTTTTTAAGATAAAACTCTGCCACCTGCTGACAAGCAGCCTGTCACGATTGGGGTGTATTGGCGGATGTTGATCGCCGTGGGCGGAGAGAGCAGGCATAAAGGCAGAGGGGTAGTTCAACAAAAAG
>JAOTRS010000036.1:34781363-34792744 GCA_028565755.1 Dinotopterus cunningtoni
TTATTTATTAATTTTCCTTTAGATAACAACTGTGAGCAAGCATAAGCAATTTCTCTCTGGGGTTAATAAAGTTCTTTGAATCTTGAATCTTTGAATCAATGTGATGAGAACTCATGGGATTAAAATAAATACAGAAGCTGTGTAACCTTAAAAAAACACCTAATCCATCTGAGGCTAATTGGATATCAGCTTTAGTTTGCTAGGGAGCATAAATTCCAGACTGACCCTGTTCAGTGTAAGAAGAGACGTTGATGAAGCGATGCACCCATCATACCCAGTGCCGACTGTACAAGCCTGTGGAGGCAGTGTTATGACCTGGAGTTTTGCACATTATGTACCCCAAAAAATGAGATCAGCTAATGACCTGAATATACTGAACGACCAGGGTATCTCATTAATGGATTTTTTTCTTTGCTAATGGCACGGTGTATTCCAGGAAGAGGATCACATGATTCTTTGGGCTCAAATTGTGAAAGAATGGTTCAGGAAGCATGAGACATCAATTTCACACATGGATTGGACACCACAGAGTCCAGACCCTTTATGCAGCGGTAAGACTTTCCCATGATCAATACAAGATTTTAGAGAGAAATGAATGCACCTAATGAAACAAAGCTATAGTGAATGTGTGTGTAATTAAAGCAAATGTCAGAAGGCAAAACTAAATATTAGAATGTACAATATTCTTTTTGGTAGTTGATGTAATATAAATATGTTATTCTGAATATAAAGAAGTAGGTGAGATCTGGTAAGGAACATGAATTGAATAAACAAATAAGTGAATAAATAAATAAACAAACAGTGGAAATCTATAAAAGCCAACATCGTTACTGGCTGTGTGCTATAAGTCTGATTTAGGAAATCATCAACCTGCGACTGCAAAAAAGAAAAGCTTTTTAATAAATTTTGTGCAAAGATATTTTTTGCAATTTATTTATTTATTTATTTGTTTATTATTATTATTATTATTATTATTATTATTATTATTATTTCACATTAGGAATTAAAATACATGAAATATTTTTAACATAACTTATTTATGTAAAATATTAATAATAAAAAACAGAAATTCTTTACTAAAAACAAAATCTGTTGGCTTTTGAACTGAATTTTCTAATAAATAAAGAACATGCATTTACCCACAAATTTGCCAGCTATGAGCAAAATCAGGCAGCCATGTTCATAATGAAGTGGAAAATGTGACCTGAAATATCTCCTTTGATGAAGTCTTTATTCACTCAGCAAATGGAAAGTTTAAAATGGGTGTTATCTAAATGCAAAGATGAAGCAGGAATATTTTATTTCCTATTACCTCGTATAGTTTCACTTTACTGAGACACAGGAGATTCAATATGATCCTGTTCCTCAGCACTTATTAAATTGACCCAGTTGGAGATAAGAGCCACCAGCAGCTCCAGCAGTCTTCTTCTGGATTAGGAGTCTTTCCACTGTCTTGAGAGAGAGAGAGAGAGAGAGAGAGAATTTTCATCTCTCCATATCATCACAGAGTTCATTATATTAATTAAGAATCATCACCAATAGTAAGACTTTGTGACACTGGGTTTACTCAGAACTTAAAATAATTTAAAGGTCATGTATTATACTCCTTTTCAAACAACTTAAGTCTAAGAGTTCTCCCAACTGTGCCTGTTAATGTTTCAGCTCAGATTATGTACTCTGCAATTCATTGACAAAAGGAAAAAAGATTTAAAAAAAAAAGGGATTTTTTGCCTGTTTATTTACACACAAAATTTGCATGGATATGAATGTCCAAAACTAAATGTTTAATAAAATTCAATTTTATGCCCCTCATGATTGATATTAAGAAAAAAGAAGTAAAAATATTTGGAAAATTAAGTTAATATTTCACAATACATCCACCTTATTCCTGCTTCGCACGATTCCATACATGGACTGTGGACGAGCCTTCTGATTAGTTGTTTTTAGTCGTATTAGCTGTGTTAGCGGTTACACTAAAGATGTTTCTTGTTTGGCTTGAATGAACGTTAACAATGTAGAAACACAATAATTTTAAAAGCTCAGGCTGGCTAATGTAATCATCTTCCCTCGCTTACCGAAGAACAAGAAGATGGTGTGAAGACATGAGCTCAGATAACCTACTGCAACATGTTTATCTACTTCATTTAATCTGTTGTATCTTGCGCTAATTACACAAAAACAGATCTTGTACTTACATTAATTAATCAGTAAGGGAAATACTCGGACAATGAGAAAAGACTTGCCATGGCAAGTAAGTGGAATGCTCACACATAAAGGAACTCTGCATGTTTAAATTTCACAGCCATGTTCGTTCGCTTCTTGCAGATGATAAAACTGTAAATAAAAAGTTCATGCCTGTTAGACAAATGCTTCTGATAGAAATGTGCTTGTATTTGTAACACTCCTTCCAGCCATTGGTTTAGTTTTTCCTGACTGTGAATGGCACAATTACTTCCAGGAAAAGTCCACAAAGATCTACAACATTTATTTAAAATGAAGTAATCAAGTTTACTCAAAATTTCCCTTGTGTTGCCTTCATGAATAAAGTACATAATCCCTGAAAGCATAGTTGATGCATATACATATTAGTCCATTCCTTTTCCAAACCAAGTACCTTATTTACAAAACTTTACATGTTCATATCTACTCAATATTTGAATAAAATCCCATTATTGTGTTATTAATATATTAAATGTTTTAATAATAATAATTCTTTCATTCTAATAATAATTAGAAAATACACTACATGACCAAAAGTATGTGCACCATTGGCCATCACACCTTTTGCTGTTATAATAAGCTCAGCATTTTAAGAACAGCAGGTCTTTCAGGGTGTTCCCAATGTGCAGTGGTCAGGACCTACCAAAAGGGCCCAAGGGAGAACAACCAGTGAACTGGCAATAGGGTCATTAGAGGTCAAGGCTCACTGATGCGCATGGGGAGCGAAGGCTAATCGTCTGGTCTGATCCCACAGAAGACCTACTGTTGCTCAAACTGCTGAAAAAGTACATGCTGGCTCTGACAAAAAGTATATGGCTGTGTAGCTTCAGAAAAGCTCGGGGTGTCCACGCTGACCCATGTCCACCACCAAAAGCACCTACAATGGTCACAGGAGCATAAAAACTGGACCATGAAACAATGGAAAAATGTTGCCTGGTTTAATGAATCAGGTTTTCTTTTACATCATGTGGTTGGCTGTGTGTGTGTGTGTATGTGTGTGTCATTTACTTGGGGAAGAAATGGCACCAGGATGCAGTATGGGAAGAAGGTAAGCCAATGGATGCAATGTGATGCTCTGGGCGATGTTCTGTTGGCAAACTTTAGCAATTCATGTGGATGTTGTCAAGTGGTCCCTTTCAGCAGCAGAATGTACCTTGACACACCTTGTTCAGGAATTTGATAAAACATGAGAAAAGTGTTGAAATGGCTTCTCCGGACCTCAATCCAATCAAGCGTCTGTGGGATGTGCAAAAAAAACAAGTCTGATCCATAAAGGATCCACCTCACAACATACAGTGCTTAAAGGATCTCCTATTTATAGCTTGGTGCCAGACAACACACACCTTTAGGGGTCTAGTGGTGTCCAAGCTTTAATGGGTCAGGGTTGATTTGGTGGCACGAGGGGAACTACACAATATAAGGCACATTTGATGTTGATGTAAGTACAGTTTAAGGAGGAAAGGAAGTCTAATTGTATATTTAAATAGAAATTTGTAATCATGAAGCTACTTTATATCAATCTGTGTCTGTTTGTGTTTGTCTTGAATTGAAAATAACTTAAATATAAATATCACTAAAAAGCTAAACTAAATAAGTCTTTAATAAGAAACATAGTGGATCTGTACCAGTGGTTATTGTGTAGATTAAAGACTGATGTTGTCTTATGCTAATATGATTCACAATTATAAAAATGTGGCCGATATAATAGAACGCTGTGGCCTGGAAACAAATCACAATAATGTTTCAGATTTGCACTTTCTAAACAGACGATAGTGTGTAGAATAGATGACTTCCAGTTAGACTCTGTTTATCTATTCAGAGAGTCTAAATTGTGGTTAGTGCTATCAGAAGCATTATGCTGTTGATCTTTGATAATGTCACACATAACAACTAACACACAAAGTACTGATAGCTGTTTAATTGTTATCTTTTTAAAACAATTGTTTTCATAGATTGTCTTTGCTGGAAATAAAGCATGTGAACAAACTATGAAGAATTGCAGTATTCTGTAATTAAGGAACTTGGCTGTAAAAGTTTGTTTAATGGACCATTTGGTGCACAGTTGTGCAGAATCTTACTGTTCTTTCCTTCTCTCATGTCACTTTTACTGAATTGGCACCAAAATTATGATGGAAGTAATAATGAGGTACAATAATGAGCATTTTTTTGCACTGTCCAAATGCACTCTTTCATTGTCTATGTAAAAGAGGTATTGCTGAACCGTGCCTGTTCAGACAACAGCAGAAACAAACAACAAACCAGGCGGTGGAGGTGGGGGTAGGCTCTTCTTATATGAGGTCACACTAGGGAGAAAAATCTAAAATTTTTAACTAGAAAATGCCAATTATATACTCAAAGGTAGACATATTTTTTAATGGACCATTAATACTTAAATATCACTAAATATCAGTGGAGGTTGTTCATGTAAGACTTTTTTAATCAGGCTCCTGCCCGCTTCTGGACAGAGTATTTTTTTTTATATTGTACTTATAAGCTAAATAGAATGTAAAATAAACCTGTGCACTGAACTCCATCATGAGCAGCGCTATGAGAATGAGTACTTTCAGAGCCGCAGGTCACACATCACTATCCAATCCCACTCAGCTAGTGTAGAGTCTGATCAGCGGCGCATGGCTGCTCAAAGAGATCAATTCAGACTTGTTTTCATACACTATTGAGGCCAGAGGTTACACAAAGAGAGGCTGGTAAAAGAATGCCTGTTTATAGCACATAGCATACATTTATTTATTCATGCACTTTCATGAATGCTTCACAACACTGAAATAAACTTAAATGTGTGAAATGTAGAATAATTAGATTACTTTAACAGCACCCCACAGAGAGGTTTATTAATGCACAGGACGTCACCAGGTTGTGAACAAGATCTGTTACTGAGTCTGGTCTTTAAGCTGCATTTCTAGGTAAGTCAGAACAGGTACACATGCTTTAGATTTAGCATATGTTAGTCTCATGGCAGTCTAGGCATTTGTATGAGTTCTCTGGAAGTCGTACACTCTTAACCAGGAAATTGCTTGTACATTCTTTTCAAGCTGCCTTTACACTTGGCATAATTGATTTGTACAGTACACAGAAACTATTGTTCCCCCCACTCCCCCACCAGCATTCACATCATCATTATTATTATTATTATTATTATTGTCCGTACTCAAGTAACATACACTCTCCGATACAGCAGGTGGCAGTATACACCTAGTTGGTTTTGTGAGCTGCTATTAAACACCAAAAAATGAACAGAAGAAGGAAGTCAACCTTCATGCTGTTATCATATACTGTATTTGTTAAAATAAGTTTAATGGTGTCTCTCTTGTCTGCCTTCCTATTTCATCAGTTGTAATTAAATAGGTCACAGGCTGAGATTTTTGGATGATCATATTCCTAATGATGTCACTTTCTGAACACTGGTGAACTTCTTGTTCAGTTACATGTGGCTTTCATATTTGGTTCAAACTGTGCTTGAGTACCCCGTGCCGTGCTCAAACACAACTTTTTCACTGGACACAAAAGTATAGAACGTTAGGGTGAAGTGTCTGTGTTTTAGCCCATAGTATGAAAGAATCCTTAGAAAGAATAATGAAGTTTTGTTGTAGAGAACCTGAATTCTCAGTTCTGATAAAGACACATTAATATTTCTTTTTTCTATGCATTTGTGTATGATTGTCTTGCATGAAGGTAAAGGCTTTTAATCATCATTAAGAGTTATACTGTTAATTAGCTCAAGAAACACTTGTTAATTACTCAAAGGAAAGCGTGAACGTTTTAATGTGAAGAAAGCAAACAGACTTTGAAGCTCTTCTTCACTCACACAGACGCTAGGCACGTCTGCACAGACTTTTCTTTACTGCCTCCTTCGGACACTGAAATGTTTGATCACATTTCAACACTTGTTTGAAAGTGTGACTTTTTTTTCTCAGGTTTATTTTTGGGAAGGATTGTAGGAGCACAGCGGTGCGTCAGGCAAATGATCTGTTCCTAAATTGCAGAATGATTTTGTCTCCCGCAGCCTCAAATCTCGTCTGTGAGCGAAATTATTAAGGAAGAGAAAGCAGCGATATCTCTTCAGCCTAAATGTCCTCAATCGTTTAAGTGTAGTTAGTGTTTCGTGTGTTTGAACAGAACCCTGGCGTGTCGTTTTTTCATGGAGCTTTAGTGATTCATGAGTAGCTCTTAACAGTTCTTGAGATGATTCGGGGCGTGTAGTGTCACAGAGATGAATGATATTTAGTTCGGGACAATTCAGCACGTTATAGTAAAATATTTAGAAATGTGAGAAAGCCCCTTTAACCACGCCCACTTTCACGACTATACTATTTAGAATATGCAATACTGTATGTAGTAGATTTTTCCTCCTTATGCATAAACCTAGTGACATAAGACTATGTAAGTGACATTGAAAGACAATGTCACATATAAGCTGGCCAAAGCTAGCCAAAATGAGGAAAAATAAAATAATAGGAGTTTAATATGATCTATTTCCCCTATGAATAGCGTGTGGGCGTGTCCTGTATCAGGTCCTTATCGGATAATGAAGTTCGACGGAAAGACCGTACCTCTTGTTGGATTCATACAGATTACATAAACTGAGAATATTAATTTTTTTATTTAACTTGCTTTATTTAAAAATAGATACTTCAAGCTTTTTATAGATATATTTCTTATGTCGGTGTGTAAAGTATTCACAGAGTTTCAGTTAATTTTAGCGACGTGTTTTAGAAAGATATTCACAGAGACTGAGACAGCTGAAAGCGCACCGTGTATATTCTCTTTATTTCAAAAAAACACAATATTTTGTGGATATTGTGAGTGTACATCAATAAAAGTAGCCCCTTTACAAATTCAAATGATTTACGACACTTATGTATATGATCAAAAATGATGGAGCATTTTAAGTTCTTTTTACGGTTACCAGAAGAAAATACAAATGTGCCCGCCGGCGGGTACGCGGACTGCTAAGGGTTCAATTTACTGGACTTAAATAATCTTATCTTCATCTCTTCTCAACAACTGATTGACTGATTGCCATATTAACCAGCACAAACAGGAAGTGTGGCATAATTCAACTATACGGTACATCATGTAAAGTGGACAAAGTTCACACTTATGTTTAATGAGATAAGCACATGCCAATTATGATACATTTTATCGCCAACTATGATACATTCACAACAGGAAGTGTGGCTTTTAAACTAAACTGTAATTTTATTCAGGGTGTTCATCCAAGCATGGCTTCAGGATTTGTGGAAGCCATGCTTGGATAAACCCTACATAAAAAAGAAACCTTTGCCAGAAGCTGAGATGATGCTCAAGCTGAAGGTGTGCTAGAATTTCACTGTACATCTTACAATGAAACCTGAAAAGCACACAGACATATTCAGTGCCGCAAAATTAATGATAATACCATCCACCTGCCACTAAAGTGCAGAAACATCTTTGTTGCTAACTTGGCTCTTGGACCCCTTGTGTTTGCCGCTGACACTGAAGAGTCTGTGTTACAGTGAAATTATCACAGATGGGATGGTTTTATACTTCTCTTCATGTCATTTCTAACAACACCCTTATACACCCATTATAAACTCACGCCCTCTCGTGGCGCAACGCTTCATTAAAGCCGCTTGTGTTTTATGGCCAGACACCGGCTTCACCATCTGGAGCTATAAGTTTTCACTAATTTCCTGAAGAATACAATGTTTCCTTACTGACAATTTTCACATTCACACTGTGAAACACCAAGCCTCGACGCAAAACTGCTCATTACAGGATAATGGTGGCTTCTGTTTGCCTCATTACGGCATCTCCAGCAACGCAAGCTCAATACAAAACTTCAAAAGTGGAACAGAATAGAAACAGAAAAGAGGTTGAACAAGCTGACCTGACTGGGGACAGGGATAATTGGCACTGTGGTCTAAGAGCCCTTAATGACCACAAGTTGGACTCTGGATTGTGATTGGTCAGAAGGTGTTGATTTAATGCTCTGACAGTAACACAAGTTTATACAAAGGGGCAACCTCTGGTTCCCAAAAAATTAGTCCAAAGTGGACTTGCAAAAATGTGAAGTGGTTGGCTGACTCCAAAAGTGAGTCAATCCCAAGGGCCGCAATGCCAAAGTGTGCAACAGAAATAAACAAGTTTACATCTCGGTCCAAAAAAAAAAAAAAACTTATAGTCCCCATAGCTAGATTTTCCATTCATGACAAAGAATTTTTATTTAACTCATCAGTTAAAATGATATTAAGCCTTAATTGGGGGCTGGCTGATTTGTGTGACAGCTGCAGTGAGGGGTGTCAAATCGTTAGCTGAGCAAACACTTTAGCTAACCAGCTAACTGGAATCATTGTAGATTAACCTCTCACAAAAAAAAAAAAATAATAATAAAGAGGAATTGACATGGGGTGACATGTAGAGTATTTATGACAGAGTTCAATCAAATGCAAAGTAGCATCACCATATAAATAAACCTTAGCCATCTTAAGTTTGAGCTAAGCTAAGGCTAAGCTAGCTATCTTGTAACAAGCAGCATCCAGTTTTGTTTTGTTTTGTTTGTTTCACTCAATTGCTTATTTATGGATAAACAGAGTTAAGGTGGAGTCAGTTCCCGCTAAAGAGATGATTAGCAGAGATCACACAGCTGAGCTTCAAATCCGTTCTTTAAAAGAACCTACAGGTGACTTTACACAACTAGAGTTTGTCTAGTTCTTTCTATTCGGTCTATAGGTTACAGTATATGAAAGCTTTTGTTCTGATAGGTTATTGTTTCTATAGTAACAGATCATTCATAGGGACATGTGCACTTAGAGTAAGAGGATATTTATATAATGTGGATAGAGGGAGTCCCCAGTGTTAGCACTTTGTTATAGTCAGGTGTAAAGCTGTCACTTTAAGTCTTCTGGTGTCTTGAGGAACAATGAGTATGGGCTTCTTGTTTTTTAGGAACATGACAAGATGGAAAAATCTGAGAGTGTCTGAAAAAAAAGAAGAGTTTTTAAGACGTCCCTAAACATAAATCTAGGTATAAATGGATATAAAGTGTGGTGTCTTGCTTTAATAAATATAAAAAATTAATCACAGACAATATGCTGAGATATACTGTAAAAGAAGAATAAAAGTTGGATTTAAACAGTTGGAAACAGTTACTCTGCTTCAACTCACTACATTGTCATTAATTAATTTCCTGTCCCAGCATGACACGGAGGTTTTTGTGCTTTACGTAATGTAAGAGGGAAAGGTAGCTCGAACAGACAGCGGATACAAGCGTGAGTCTATCAAACAAGTGATGAGTCTCGCTTCTTTTTTTTTCTCCACAAAGAATCATTTATGCACACATTTAGTGAAAATCACGGTTTTATTGAAAGGACACAGGAAGGTAGAGAAACCGAGACATGTAGCAGTAGATTAAGTCCTCAGTGCATGGCACATCATTCTCAGGGAGACGACTCACTGTGAGTCTGTTTTTTTTTTTTTTCCTTTTTCTCTTTAAATTTTCGCACCAAAAGCTTTCAAGTTGTTCAGTGATCAAAGTTGGCCAGCCAACTCTGAATTTACTCGATTCATACTAAGAGTTACAGGATACAGAAAAGGGAAGAGATTAAATGAAAACTACCATCATCACAAAAAAGGACCAAATCTTTACATTTAAATTCTCACCCCCTTGTCATTTCTTGTGTAATTTAAGAGGAGTTTTAGCACTGGGCAATTTAAAACAGAACCAGCGTGATGTCAGATCCGTATCCGTGCTTCTGTTATCGACTTTCGGCGAGCCGCGTCCGAGAGCGATGCGAATTAGGAGTGTAAGTGTGTCTCCGGCGTGTGGTGCAAGTCCACAGAGTTCTCAACTACAAACACCACAAATCAAAAGATGTCCACAATCGCGGAAGAAATTCCGAAAAAACTTAAAAGGATAAAAGAACAGTTGTGTTATCATAAAACGAAAAGAAAAAGAAAGAAAAGACCAGTACTGTTATAAACGTCAAACCTAAAAGTCTATAGTGCATGCCGTTGTACTAATCTGCTGGATCTCAGGTCAAACTCAGACGTTTTGGGTTCTTCCTCTACAAGAACAGTGATACTTACATGGTGTGTGTGTGTGTGTAGGTGTGTCTGTGTGTGTGTGTGTGTGTGTGTGTGTGCTTTCTATTCTCTGTAAGTGACAGGTCAGGGGAGTTAAACCGATTAAACCGATACCACACGAAAAAAAAAATCTGCCAAAAGTCTTTTAGTCGTGTTTGTCCAGCTGTCTTGTTTAGTCATGTCTCAGTTGTGTTTGTCCAGCTGTGGCTTTTTTCCTTCCTCCATTTTCCCGCTGTCCCCCGGTGTCTGTGCGTCAGTGTGTTCCAGAGTCTTCGGCTGTAATGGTGGGGGAGAGGAAATAGGACATTGTTAGAGGGATGAAAGGAAGATATTAGAAATATGTCAAATACGTCATGCTAATAAAAAGATGGAATGAAACATACAACACAACATCTTTATCTTATTGAAATAAAAATCATAAAGAATGATTTAACACATCAAGACATATTGCATGCTTGCTTTGACACATGCATGCTTTATGGCTGAAATTTACACAAAGAAACATTAACAGAGGAATAAAATAACCCCATCTGATTACAGTTAATGAGATTACTGATTTTCAGATCAATATCAATGGGAATTTACAAAAAAACTAACAAAACATGCACTCAGTTTGGAAAAATGTATAATTGTAGTGCGTTGAAAACATAATTGCATATTTTCAACAAAAAAATAGGCACTCATTTTAAATCCGTCTGTCACCAATTCAGACCGGCGGCACACCATGAAGAGATAAAGCTGAAATTACTGGAATTAGGTTAAGAACCGTCCAACACATTATTAAACACAGGAAGGATGGAAACCTCAACTGTACAAGGAAAATGTGCGCGGGAAAGCAACCTGGGGATGGGGACAATCCTGGGGACGAAAATATGAAAAAAAGAAATGTCCAGTAGAAATCAGAGCTATGTTTAATGGTGAAAGTTAGAGCTGTGACGAGAACTCACAGGATTGGGACTAAACAGCTGTGTGTCCATGAGAAAACCACTTGTTAGTGAGCATTCAGTTTGCTAGAGAGCATAAGGAGTGGTCTTGGGAGCGATTGAAAAAGGTCATGTGACCTGATGAGTCCAGACTGA
>JAOTRS010000036.1:34799747-34816008 GCA_028565755.1 Dinotopterus cunningtoni
GCCGTCTCTGCACTAATCACTTCTAAGTCGTTCTGAATCGCCTCTGAACCGTCCGTGTCGTTCTGTTCACGGCTAACATTTAGCTACAAAGCTAACTAGCTTCTAACACAAGGCTGAATCCCAAATCCCTCTCTGACCCCTGATCAAGGGCACTACTTGGAGTGTGGAACAAGGGATTGTAAACCCTACATAAGGCAATATCTTTCCATTGAACACTATTTGGGATTCGACCCCAGAACCCGAAAGTTAACGGAGCTGATATTTTAAAGTGGAATAAGTGTAAATATAAAGTAAATCTGTGAGTTTCTTAGGACTGTCCACCACCTCCATGGTTTATTCTCATCACCTTTTTGGCTACAGAGTACCGCTAAGAATTTAACACTACTCTCACCTTCTGTTAATTACACTAACTGTTGCTCGCCAGCTCCACTAGTCATGGTTAGTTAGTTATGTGTGGGCAGAGCAAAATAACTGGGTAAATAAAGAAACAAATCATAATCTTCTGATAATAAACTGTTTGTGAAACTGTTGTATAAAAAGCGATATCACACTCGAGATATCTTTAGCCGTGATATCTTCAGGATCAGAGTTATGCTATACACCCTGTATAATATGTTCATTAATTATTTATTTAAAGTAAAAAAAAAAAAGAGAATGTGGGTGTGTATATACAGGATACAGGGTTTTATGGTAAACACCAGGGTATAAGATTTTATAAGAGCCACATATTTGTTTTAGGTAGGACGTAGACACAAGAACATTGTGTGTCTAATTTTCCCACTCATTCAAAGAAAAAAAAACTTTATGCACTTAAATTAATCAGAAAGTGTGATTTTACAACTTTTCTAGCTTTTCCCCAACAACCTGGGGGTTACAATAAAACCGTGTATATTTAGCATTGTGCTTTTTTATTATTTATTTATTTATTTATTTTTTTTTTTTTTTTACAAAATAGAACAGCATTTTTATAATTTAGTTGAATCCTGTTTAGCTTTAAAAAAATAAATAAATAAATAAACCTTCAGTGGTATCTGTTACAAATATTATAAACTGAGCTATCTTATATAACGGTCTAATGTTAGCTAACTCAAACATGTGTTTATTGATTTTATGTCACATTAATAGACTCAAAACACTGGATAATAAACATATAGAAAAGAAAAATCAATGAGCTAGAAACAGAGGATGCTGTACTGGTGCCTATGTTTTTAAACAGGAACGTCGAGCTGAGATGACGACATCAGTGTTCACACGGACTCCAATCTGATAATATGTGTGTTTATATGCTTTAGGCATTTAATTAAAATAAACTTTTTTGACACGAGCAAAGTGGTTCTGTCTGAGCAAAAAGAAGAAGAAGAAAAAGATGTATTTTCTCCCACTTTTCCAGTATATCCCGATTGATTAGATGCTTTACTGGGTATGAAATGGGAAGCCACTCAGAGCTTCCTCCTTAGCCAGTGCCGCAGTGAATACAAGTAAAGACTAGAAAGAGATACGTCTAATCTCACTGAGTTCATAAGGAATGGAAGTTCATTTCTTTCTCGGAAACGCATGATGTCCCCTATGTTACCCCCAAGTAGGACAAAGAATATATTTTTTCTGACGAAACAAAAATGATCAAATGAAGTGTTTATAGAATTAATATTTACCCACTAAACATTTCATTAAAAGTTTACACCCCTCTCTTATTCCCATTGACCCAATTGAGATGGGGTCACACTCTGCCGATTGATGCATTTTTATTCTGATTAGGTGATTATTGCCATTATTAGTGGAATATTGGAGTTCATCTAAACACACCCAATGACATAAGGAGTAGGTCTGAGGTAATCATTTCTCAATACAGAATGAACCATACAGGCGAACCATAAAAATAACTTCAGGTTTTTCATTTTCTTTCTTTCATTAAAAGAGAAAGTGATATAATTCATAAACAGAATGATGTCACCTCGCAAGGTAATTGTAAGCCATATACTGTACATAAATTCTCTAGCATGCCTTTAAGAAAAAAATTATATTATTGCCATATTTTTTCAATTCACTAGTGCAAGATTATGACTGTGTGTTTTTTTATGAGTGTGAATGTTTAAATATTTTAATAGAGTGGGAAGAAAAACTATGTGAACCTTTTGGAATTTCATAGTTTGCTGTATGAATTGACTAACCCTTGACTTTAATGAAGATCAGATCACATTTGTCATGTGTCATTTGTCATCTGATGTAAGGGTATTGACAAATATAATGCGCCTAAAATAATAACACAAAGAAATTTTAATCTTTTATGACTTTATTAAGAAAAACCATATAATCCCCATAGTGCTAGTGGAAAAAGTGTGTGAATCCCTGAGTTAACGACCTCGAAAATGTTAATTGGAGTCGGGTGTTAGCAGGTGTGGACTAGAGATACCGACTGATTAAAAACCACACAAACCTTTTTAGTTTGCTCCACACAAAAAGAGAATGTTTATGTGGGCCATACCTCGCCAACAAAAGCTTTCAGAGGATCTCTGACCAGAATTGTTGATTTACATAAAGCTGGAAAGGGTTCCAAAGTGATTTTAAGGTTAAGACGTAAGACTTGAGCCCAGACCTGCATCTCTATCTCCATCTAGGCATTTGGCAGACACCCTTATCCAGAGCGACTTACATTTTTATCATTATACATCTGAGCAATTGAGGGTTAAGGGCCTTGCTCAAAGGCCCAAGAGTGGCAACTTGGTGGTTGTGGCGTTTGAACCTGGGATGTTCTAAACTGTAGTTCAATACCTTAAGAGACACTCATGAGACGTCCAAAGAATATGATCGAGCTAAATCAGTTCTACCAGGAAGAATGGGATAACATTCCTCCTGAATGATGTGCAGATCTGATCCACAGCTACCGGAAGCGCCTGGTTGAGGTTATTGCTGCCAAAGGGGCGGGGCCAACCAGTTATTACTTCCCACGGTTCACTTACTTTTTCCACTCTCATTTTGAATGTTGCATAAGTGTGTTCAATAAAGACATAAACGATCAAAATTTTTTTATGCTATTATTTTGGGCAAATTATATATATTTAAATATCTTGACTTAGATGAAGATCACATCACATTTAATGACAAATTAAAACCATGAAATTCCAAAAGATTTCCATTTATTGCCACTGTATTTTTTTACAGATAAACTGCAAAATGCTATAAATTCATATAAAGTTCACATGTGTGTGCTAACGACTATGCCACCGTGCCGCCCAATTTATCTATTTTCATTTTCTCTACACTGCCTGAATGTGCCTGATCCCTTTTTTCAGTCAAAGCCCTTAGTATGTACTGAAGTTATGTGAACCTCCACTGTGTGGTTACTGTTTACTTGGTAAAAATGGTAAGTGACAAAAATATAGAAGTGAATCTTGCACGTGAAGCTAGTCCAATTACTGCTGCTTTCACACTAAGCTTTTTTTCCTCCTTGAACACCAGCACATGTTTCTCCATGCAGCTCTTACAGCACGGCTCAGGCAGTACCGCGGCTGCAAATTACAGGTTTAAATTAATGTGCTCGTTCTAACACATTATCATCGCTATAGTAACAGCTCATTCACAACAGCATGTACAGCACACGTACAAAAACCGTTAAAATATGTAGTTTTCTGCAACAAGGCTTTTATTTATTCAGTGACTCCAAATGAATTTCAAGCTTCTTTATAAGAGAGTATATGCAATTAGCACAAACAATAAATTGCATTATTTTATTAATTCGACTAATGAAAATTGCAAATTTGCAATGTAGGAATACTGGGGGAAAATTGGGAGAAAAAGGATGTATGTGCAGGTCTGTGGGCAGTGCCTCGATGGGATGCAGGCACAGGCTGGTGAGCGGTGGCGGTGGGCAGAGTGGGCCCATGTGGACAGCAGCTCCTGCAAGCTTCCTCGATCAGCACCTGTCGTGATCTGCTGAACCCTCCCAGCTCTCACGGAACACACAGTGGCCTTTTCCTCTTCGTCGGCAGGGTCACGGAATTCAGCTATTTTTGAGAGTTCCAGTGCCGGGAGGAGCTCCAGCAGTGCGCTTGTGCCTGTCCTCAACGCGGTGATCAAAGGCATCATTCCATTCGTGACTTTGAAGTCCTGGGTGCATAGCAACTCACATGTCACTCCTCATGCTTCTCGCGTCCTAGATGGTTCTCTGTCTCTACCACTAGAGAGGCAGCCTGACAGAAACCCTGAGCTACACTCCCCGCTGTGTTTTATAGCGTGGGGAGAAGCCCGAGATCCGTTAATGATGATTAGCCACCAGCCAGTGCCCCTTCACATTGCCCCCTCGCACACCTGCAGAAAGGGAGGCCACCTACCTAGTAAACCACAGAGTGAGCGAGGAGCAATAGGAGATTTCGGTGCTTGCCACACTGTATACTTAACTACCATTAGATTTCTTATTTGTCATATTGGACTTTTTATTATAAATCATCCCTTGCTTTTCTGTTGCATCACATTACATTTGACAAAAAAAGAATTGATATTGTTTTCTTCTTCAGTGCACATTTCCTATGTTTTATTATTATTTTTTTCCTCACAAGTTGCTGTGTTTAAACTCTGCAGTCTAGACTCTGTTGCAAATCCTCGTCTCAGACAGAAATCTAGCAACCTCAGAGGCAACATGCGGGTCATGTACATAGCCAGACTGGCGCATCAGGAAATTCAGCTCAAGCATCTGCGTAACCCGAACGTCACTGCATGGAACTTTATTAGCGTTAGTGCACCGACTCTGAACGCGGCCCTGAGATACATCTCTGTCAGTTTGCTTGATAACGTCACGTCAGTATTCAGTGAGATGAATCTCCTCTGCGGTGCGTTCCTCGCCTCCACTCGTCTCTCGACTCTCCTGCTCTGTATCTGTCTGTACTGTGACATATTGATACCGATTTCTCATTCTGTTTTAAGCCTCACCAACAAGGGAACCTCATATCACACACTGTCAGGCTGATATGCAGGAGATTTGTCAACTCGGAGACAATGAGCGAACGAAAAAACACAAGCCGTGTCCGTGACTATCCCTTACAAACAAATGTCTTTTTAACAAGTCCTCCATCAGCCCTCAAACTTTTCAGCAGAAATATACAGTACATGTCTGTTCCCGCCCCTGATCATTTCCCATGCTGCCTGTGAACTGGAGCGGTTTTACTGTAATCAGTCATGTATTGATCCATGCGAAGGGGTTTGGCATCTAGAGCAGAATCACGAATGGTTTCCGATGCTGAAACGATGCCTTGAAACTCAATGAGCTGCTTATTAGGATAAAAAAAAGCTATTAAAATGTAATAGCAGCAAACATTTACCTTTACCATGGGGCATTCCTTGGCAGCTGTACCATCTCTCCTCATTATCTCCATGTTCACAGGAGATTTACTTGTTGTGATTCTGGGAACTTTCGGGATATCCTGAAAATAAAGTCATGAAAAGTTCAGTGCAAATACACTACAAGTGAACGATATAGAAAAACTGTGAATCCTATCCGATTTTCCTATCCCATAAATCAATCTTTTTGCACTTATTTATTATTTAAGTGTTTAAGAACATCTTATGCAAATTTTGAAAGAACTTCAGTTTATGACTAATTATTAGGTCATATACAGTACATAATAATACTGATGTATATTTCAGTTTATTAGCAACACATTTGATTTCTGATATCAATGAAAACTTTTTTCCATAAAAGTAGTAAGTGCAAGACTTCTGCAGTCCAAACACAGGTGTTCAAGTAAAACTAGGACTTTTGATTGTACAGAATAACAGAACACAGTCCTGAGAGTAAAATCTCCCTTTATGTCTCTATATAATCCCCTGATACACTAATGCACTTATCCCAGTGTCTCACTAGTGCTTGGACTCCATCAAGGTAGAAAGGTTTCTCAGTACGCTGGAGCCGTGATCGGACTGCTTGCTTCGCCGGCCTCCCAGGAACTCCTTTAATGGCCCAAACATGTGGAAATGGCTTGGAGCAAGGTCAGGACTGTATAGGGGATGTGGCAATAACTCACAGCCGAGTTTGAGTGTATGATTGTGTGTACAGATCCCACAGACAGATACATCTCATTCACAAGTTGGCGAAAAGTCATCCATTGATTTTCACAGATCAGGCATTCCACTCGATAAATGTTGACGGGAACGACTGTAGTGGGCACATGGCATGCCACTTCACCATAATGTGACATGGTACCCCTATGGCTGCCCACATTTCACTATCTGAGCCCTTAAATGACCAGGAATGAGCTTTTAGCAACCGAATAAACCTACAGGAAATCTAAAAATGTCATGGCAAGCTGTGAATCACTTATAGCTCATCGTGATTTGTGAAAAAAATGTCAGAACTGGGCTTAAGTTGCTAATGTTTCATTGCATGAGTCTACTATTTCACACTATTATTGCTGCCTAAAATCATAGACTAAAAATGAACAGCGGTATGTATAGTAATACGACTACATGTTTGTGTAGAGAGTGTATTCATCAGCTCGGTTTTATTCCTTTGTCTAGCGCCTAACCCTGATGGGAGCAATTCTGGTTTACTGCGCACTTAAAAATCATTTCAACCTGTACCACTGTTTTTTTGTGGTTTATTTCAGTTCACCGGTGCGCGGGGAACAAAAGCGCAGCATTCACGGGCGATTCCGGTGAATAAGTTTTGATGTAAAAGCTCTTGGGTCCAGAATGTATCTCATGTATGTTTCTGACTCAAGGCCCATGGGTTAAAGACTTCCTGCTGGCTCGTTTCATTTGACATGTGCGATCTCACACTATCTATAATTCACAGCAGGAGCATAGTGTAATACTGTCTACCATGTTCTGTATGTGCTGGCTAAAACCAATACCATTGTGATGTGTTTGATGCAATTCAGACACCAGCATCTGAAATCGATTGAGAAACATTCCAGGTGTTGGTCTTTTGTGTTATTGAATATTTGAGAGGAAAAAACATCTTTAACTTGGAGTAAAACTCTAGAGATCTGGTCATGAGAAGGTTTTCAGCATCATCTGGTCTTCATAGAGTGAGACGAAAATCTCACACCCGAGCTGTCTCCACAGCAACAACCGAAATCTTTGATGGTGATTTTAAAAGGGAACCCAGGTGTTAGTTGTGTTTTAATTAGTAGACTTTGCCAATTTTTAAGAGAAAAAAATGTTTAAAAGAGATGGAGTGTGCAGATGTACTGTAGTACAGTGGGTACAACAGGCTTGCACTGTATTCACTTCCCTGATAGCTAGTCTCCATTTTTAAATTGTGCAATAAACTGTTTAGACTGTGAGGAACTGACTGAAAATTCTCTGCTTTTTTTTTTTTTTTTTTGCATCACCCGGAGTTTAAACAAGGTCAATTAGATTTTTCCCCTCATGTGACCTCATGTATAAAGACTGTTGCTCAGCTTTTCTGGTCTCTAGCCTGAAAATTTGTCCTGTATACAGGGTCAGGGGGACTGGAGCCTATCCCAGGGCACAAGGAGGGGTACACCCTGGACATGGTACCAATCCACTGCAGGGCACACACAAACACTATGGGCACACCAGTTATTCTAATCTGTTCTCCTAATGTCTTTGGACTGTGGGAGGAAACCAGAGTGCCCGGAGGAAACCCACCAAGCACGGAGAGACCATGCAAACTCCATGTAAGGTGGGAATCAATCCTGTCCAGGAATTGAACCTCGACCCTGGAGGTGCAATCTGACGGTGCTAACCACTAAGCCACCGTATCGCCCAAGAGAAAGCTGAGCCTTCTTATTTTTCTCACCAACCTCATTGGTATAACTATAGAGATGAATTTCCCCTGTCTTTTCCCATGAGCGATTCAGTAATTACACATCTCATCATTTTTGTTTTCTATTTTTTCTCCTTCTGAGACACAGCTGTACACGTTCCTTCACAGACACTATATTTGTTTACTTATAATTTGTATAATTGTTTCTATATTTGTTTTCATTGAACTAGTCTGAGCGTTCAGTAGTTTACATCACCACATACTGTATGGTTAATCACCTCCAGCACACATTGAGTGTATTTGCTGGGCCAAGCCTTGTCATTTGTGTTCTGGTACTTTTGTGATGGATGTTTCAGGTCTTAAAGTGCTTGTGCATTGATAAAAATTGGAAATTAAGAGGAGGGAACTGAGCGTCCAGGTGGTGTTGCATTCCTCTTTAGCTATTACGTCACACGGAATAAATCTGAAACACTAAGGAACCTTATTTTCAAAGCATTCTGCCCCTAACTTACATTATGTTTACTAGACAGCATCCTGCTATTAATCTGATCCTGCATCTGTAAAGTCTGATATCACGGATATTCCTCACACCTGTCCGCTTTCTACCACGGCCTTATCACACAGTGTACTTATTTACGAGTTTTAAAGCAGCAAAAGGAGTCTAAACTTCATTTTATTGCTCATTACTAAACACAAGCACCCATATTTCCCATCACAAGGTTTTTACGCAGCAGTTTTCTCTACTTCCAGAGAATTATGTTGCATAATTAATCAGCATTAACGCTCGCAGCATGAAAACAATATGTGCAGTTTATCAGCTACAGTACAGTATATAGACTAATTCTGCTAAACAAAGTAATTACATTGCAGTGTGTTATTTTAAAAGATATAGCATCAAATATTCATATATATAATAGAGTTCGAATTCAGCCTTCTGGCAGTCGTAGACTGAAGTATAGACGAGGTGAATGACCTGTTGAAAAGTCAGTGAGTAATACACACAAGTTCTAAATTTCTTTATCACTTATGTGGTATGTGATAGTGGATTTTGGTTTATGATTTTTAGATGATAAAATAATAATAAGCAGTGATTATAACTATGGCAACCAACGCTTACATTCTGTACCAAGGCGAGTTATCTATACTAGCTTGTAATCTAGACAGGCTTTATATTATTTTTATTAAAATAAAAATTGTTTGCAAAGTCACAATTGGGAAGCAGAGAGAGAGAGGGGGGGGGGGCAATGTGAGAGGGTGAGGGAGAGAGGGAGAGAGATTGAGATGATGTTAGAGGGTGAGAGAGTTTTTTACTATAAAATTAAAGATACTCCAAACTAACACAAGCCCTGTACTTTTTTTTATACTTGAACGAGAGTCATTCTGTACTTTTATTTTGAAATGAGAAAGAAACAACAAGAGGAAATCGAATTCATCATCATCATATTCATCATCATCATCTTGCGTCTGTAATTAGCAGAGAGTGGGTAAAAGGTGAGAGTGGTAAAGGTGCGGATGCCATATTTTATATCTTGAAGCCACTATCTTTTAGCACCTGCTGGATTTTTTTTATGTTGTTCAGGAATTTCCTGGAAATCGGTGTGTCTCTAAGAATTGCCTGGCTAATATAAATATTCCAGCAAAATAAATGCATGAACAAACCTGGAAAGCTTTCGGTAAAAGTTACATGTTGCACTAACAGGCCACAAGAGCGATCTCTTCTCCAAGTGTGTTAAATATGAAGTGGGTTTCACTCACACTTTCCCCCAAAAGCTCATGCTAATGAATCTTTCACTCATACGAACAGTGTGTGTGTGTGTGTGTGTGTGTGTGTGTGTGTGTGTGTGTGTTGAGGCTAGGATTTTATCCTCATTGGTTCTGGGAGATTTCACCTGATTAGACTCTTAGTAGTGTTGTAGAAAATGGACAAGCGATAATGTTTCTGTAGCACATAAGAATCTCTGTTACTTCAATATAATGTTGATTATTTCTCATATCAGTATGTGATGAAGTGTTTATTTCTCTTACAAAAATACTCTACTCTTCCTGAGACCACCTCTTCAAGCGGACTTGAAGCCAGACTTTGGGCTCAGGTGTTCTCAGACACAATCCTGGGCCCTAATGAGGAAAAAGCCCTTAGTTACACCTCTGATACTTTCTGTCCAAAGCGCTGACACTGGAGTCTCCTTCCATACATGCTACATAAACATCTCCTTACATGTAAATGATTACACAGGTTTCTTAATCTCTTTAAATAAGAGCAAGTCCCTCTGAAGGAGCTTAGAAATGATGTCATGCTTGAATAAGTGCTTTAAAATGAACCTTCCAGAGCTGCTGTAATAGAAAATAAATCAACACCTTCCGACCAATCAGAGCGCAGACTTCGACAGCCCTGTACCTTCATGTGCGGCTCCCTGAAGGTGACTCTTGAGTTATTGATAAACGGAGAGTATCGCATCAAGTGAGTGGGCGTGGCTGGCAGTCTGTGTAAATCCACCGTCTGGGTTTGTAGGACAGATGAAAAACAAATATGGACCGTGTCCTTCAAAGCCCTCAGCTGGGACTCCTAAATCAAATCAGGACACAAATAAAGAAACAGATGAGACATGTTTCTAAACATGATGAATATTCTAATATCGAGCTAGTTTCTTCCCTCTGCGTATTCCTTAGGAGTAAAAACGAGCAAAAGTTTGAATCCTGACCCGAGAATAGACAGAGAATTTGCCAGAGCATATGAGGACAGGCTGGTCCTAAAATAGGTACAGCTTATAGTGCAAGAGAGATTTTATCATTTCTCTTCTCACCTTGTCCAGTGCTGCTTTCTCCAGTTCCTCTTTGGCCACTCGCAGCTTGTTCTCCAGGTCCATGAGCTGCTGACCCTTCAGAAAAGACACACAGCTTCATTAATGTTTATTAGGTGCACCTTTAGTTCCTACATCACTGTCTTAGCTCGAGGCAAAACAAAACAACATGGATCGCCGCAGGCTACGTCACCGGTCGAAAATGTCATCTTGCTGTGTTGTTGGAATGGAAAGAGTAATGGATCTGGGTTTACATCTTAATTTGTCCCTGACTAAAACTAGCCAAAGAAGTAAAAAAAAACTGAGGAGGTACTGAGAAGGAACACACAGCCCTGATTTCTTTATATTTTGCTTTCAAAGAGCCAGACTTGCTTGCCTTGCAGTCTAATGCAGCCTTGAGGAATAGTTCTCCAGGCTTCCTGAAGGACTTTTTTGTCTATTATTTTTAGTCCCGTCCCTGTACTGTACCTGAGCAGTTTCAGAGGAATGTTTTTTGTTTGTTAAGCCACACAGTGACCTATGAATCATTCAAGCATTAAAAAGCATGAACCAAAGTAAGCAAGCAAGGCCTGAACCAGTGAGAAACAGGTGCAGATGGTGACAGATGATCAGGACGGTGATTAGTATACTGCTGATGCTGATGCTGAGGGGTTGGAACAGATGAGAGGGGAAATGATGTCACTGCTGAGGTTCTTACATAAACAAAGATTATTTTATTGTATCTTTAGGCACTTTGCAGCCTGTCACAGTAACTTTTTTTTTTTGCAATTTCTTTAATGTAATCAACTTTGTTTAATTTCCTTTAATATCATAAAATTAGGGGGGTGGGTGGGAGCTCAATCTTAAGATCTTAAACTACTGTATATCCTGAATAGTCATGTACAAGACTGGTTTTACCTTGGCTTGTTGGTCAATGTTGACTTTTTCATGTAACAATCAGGGTACCAAAGAGTGAGTAAACAAACAAATCTGCCTTTTCGTTAGTCTTTGTTAAAATACAAGTGAGCAAATTGTCCTAGGCAGCATTACCGAACATATCCAGGGAAATATTTTGCCTCCATCTGTTTTCAAAAAGAAATGGAATCTACAGACGCTGTTTTAATGTCACAAATGTAAAATTGTAACAATCTGAGACACATACAAATCGAAACAATGGCAAAACCTTGAAAGAAAAACGTTTGCTACAAATTCATGTCATAAATTGATGTAACCCTAATTTGTCTGACATCCGTTATAATATTTGGGTTCAAAACACTTGCGAGCATTACATTAGATATGTCATCTCTTATATTGTGCATAAACAATCATACTCAAGTTAAATTATTTTATAAAACTGTTTATAAACAGTGACATTTCTGATTAAGACATGTTGCTCCTTGCATTTCTTTAGAGAATATTTAATTAATTGCTAATTATCCTTGAATGACACACATGCGATCTCTGTCTTACTCAAGCCAATAGCGCGTAAATCTCAGGTTTGAATGTTGATGTGCACTTTGAGTAGGAACTCATTATTGTCCTTGTGTGTTGCTTTAAGGAACTACTTTTCTTTTTCTTTTAATATTGCTTTATTGCGCTACTATACCTACTATACCATACTACGTATACGTTTTAGCACTGTATTATATACTGTACTATATTAGCTCCAGGCCCCTGAGACCCTGTATACAGGATAAAGCGGTATAGACGATGAGTGAGTGAGTGAGTGAGTGTACTGCCATGGACTAAATCAAATCAAATTCCTAAGTAATGTAAGCTAGTATAGTAAAGAAAAAAAAAAAAGGTAAAATAAACTCAGGAAATTAGCACTTCCCGTTAAAAAGCAGCGTCTTTTTAGCGGTGTTTGGTTTACAAAGACGAAACTCTCCAGTGGGTGAGATGTGTTTTTGGACATCCTCCAGAATCAAAAAGGCACATATGTTTGAAGGACAGCAGCCAAATTTCCACAAACTGGGGGTTGAACTAGGGATATTAATAGCTTATTGGGATTGGAGATCCTGTGCTACTTTAAAAAAAAATACATTTGCATACTATTTGCATGCGATTCTGCAACACACTCTATATTTGCATATGATTTGCATGCTGTAATGTAATACACAGTGATCCCCAACACTACACACTCTCCGGTGGGAATACTGTACATCGAGTGCGTGTTTGGGTTTTACAGAGGCTCTTGGTTAACCAACTGATTCCCAATGCTAACCTCACACTCAGGGCTTCCAGATGGCGCACGTGGATCAGAAAGTCGGGGAAAGTGGAGGGGGCTGGCAGCGCTCCTGGATAACAGATGGTGTTACCGTGCTCACATCACTTTGCACTGATATTATCCTACTATCAGTTAGCACATAGCAATGTAATTTACTTAAAAGGTGCCTCGGTTTAATAAATACAGTACAACTGATAATTATATGGTTACACTCTGAGCCAGTTTCGAACACCTTCAATGCATTCCATGGCACAATAAGGCGATTTTCTGTAAAAATTTAAATGATGTAGGGAAGCATCCAGCTCCGGCAAAGACAAGCTCAGAGCATGGAGCTGATCACCGGGGACGTTAGACGCTGCTTTGCTTAAGCAAATAATATAGCGCTTGCTGTATACAGAGTCTGTAACTTAAGTCGGAAAGTTAGTGGGAAAACTTTTCACATTTTCCGAGTTTTGTCACGCATCTGCTTAGAGTGAATTTCTGGGTGTGAGGGTTGCCAGATTTCTCTTGAGGAAAGTTTGAGGCTTGTAAACTGGCAACTTTAAACACAGACACTTGCCTATATGCCTGGAACACTTCAGGGATAGAGACTGCAGACTGAAGAGGGAAATTGCTTTTTTCCCCGTTATACTTCTTCTCCACGATTTAAAATGGAAGCTGGAGCACAGGTAAATAGTGGAATCTTAGACATATAGTGCTGTGAAAAAGTCCTGAGCCCCCATCATCTCTTCATATTTTGCTTTCAGAAAGCCAGACATTCTTGCATTTTTAATGTCGTCTTGAGGAATATTTCTCCCAGGCTTCCTGAAGGACATTTTTGGCTCTCATTCTTTTTTTTTGCCAAGTTTTTGTCTCTCATTTTCGGTCCAGTCCCTGTACAGAGGCGTTTTCTGTTTGTTAAGCCACACAGTGACCTATGGATAGTTAAGCATAAATAAAAACTCATCTAACTTAAGGCATGAACCAGTGAGAAACAGGTGCAAATGATGACAGATGATCAGGAAGATGATTACTATGCTGCTGATGCTGAATGCTGGGTGGTTGAAACAGACGAGAGGGGAAATGAGGTGGCTGCTGAGATTGTGTATTGCCATTTTAGGAGTTGACATTCAAAACCAGATAAACCTTTTATATTCATCAGTTTATATTTAATGAGCAAGATGCTTAAAATGACCATGAGAGGACGTAAACTCAAAACAGAACCCATGATAAACTAGGTGGGAGTTTCGGGCGTGTCAGGATGCCTGCTCTGAGGTGACCTCTAAGACATTTACATTTACAGAAATTGTCCAGAGTGAATTTCCTTAGTGATTCAAAGTCGTCATCAATAAATATATATCCTCACACTGGTTCTCTGGGTTACAGACATAAAACATTAAACTAAAAGAGGTTTAATATTTAATTTTTGCATGAATCCTCTCAGGTGTTCAATTAACAGAACAGTTCAGGTAAAATCATTCTTTTAATAAGATGAGTTAAGAGCCAGTGCATTCCTGCTCGGGTTTAATTATGGCATGTTATTGTAATTAGACACTTACCTTGAAAATTAAATCCTTCTTGCCGTATCTCAGCTCCTTCAGTTGGGCCTGGATTCTTTTAGACTGAAAAAAACAAAGGTAAGAAAAATATGAGCTAGAATATAAGTAGGAAAAAAAGGGTTTTTTTTTCCCTGATAATATGAACTACTTGTAAAGAAGAGAAAATAAAGGATGGCTTCGATGTGGGACGTGAAGTTAACAGTAAAAGCGCTCACATCATCTTTCACACCAGCGGCAGCCCGCACAGCTGGACAGTTGTTTTAGCAAATGCATATACACTGATCTTTTGATCTTTTAAACCTCAACAGCCCTGCTTGTGTGTGTGTGTGTGTGTGTGTGTGTGTGTGTGTGTGTGTGTGTGTGTGTGTGGTCATGTATTTTCCTTCATGATGATGAGAGTACGGTTTTGACCCTGTCAGAGCACTTTGTTGCTTCCTGTGAGGGAAAATATTTCCTTTAGACCAAAGAGTTTAAGGTTAAGGCTGGACTGAATATTGTAATTCTGTCTGGTGGTCTTTGTGTGTGTATGTGTATGTGTGTGTGTGTGTGTGTGTGTAGGGGGCATGTATGTGTGTGTGCACACTGTAGCTGAAGCACATGTACCTCCTCTGCGTGTATGTCACACAGCTTATTTCCAGAAAGCAGTTTATTCTTCAAGCTTTTATTCTGAAATGAAAAGAAAATCAGTAAAATACTGTTTATTGTTTATTATTTATGACAGAATACAAAGCTCCTACACACATAAACAGGTAGAATTTCATAACAAATCCATCTGTATGTGAGAAGAATATCATCCATCACCTCTCCAAGCTTTTAAACTGAACGGAAGAAAATGTTGACTTTGCCACTTTGATTAATGTTATTAAGTGAGATTATTCTTAGTCAATCATTAAATCTCAGTAATATTAGAGAGTTTGAATATGTCTCAATTGTCAGAACAACTAAGCGCTTCTGTATTTATTTATTTATTTATTTTTTAGATTGGTTAACCATATTTAATGTGCCAAAGGTGTCAGAAAGGAACACCTATACAGAGGCTGGTGCCAACCGACCCGCACATCATTGGCACCCAACCACCTGTTATTGAACCTGTTATTGAACACCTTCACCACAGCAGAGCTCAGTCTCAGTATCTCAGAGCATCATCAGAGACTCCTTCCAACCGAGACACAAAGTTTTTGACCTCTTTCCATCCAAGGAACATTCACATCAAAACCTGCTGGTGTACTGTTTTAACTATTTTATATATAACTGTAGATTTGTAGATTCTCCAACTCTTGACTCTATATATCTATATATTTTTACCTGCAGTTTATAATTTGTGCAATGCCTATATTTGCACTTCTGGTACTGTAGAACTGCATTTTTTTGCTGAGTACCTTTACTATGAAATGACAATAAAGTTGTACCTACATACCTGATAAAAGTCATAGCTTTTTCAATGGAATGTTTCAGAGAGAGGCAGAGGTTATTGTCACAAACAGGCCTATCCTCATGAAAAGAAATAAGTATGTAGGCCGAGGATCTCCTTTAACAACCCCATGACCACGACTGCTGTATTCCTTTCATACAACGGCTCTATTACTGACCTGAGTTGGGAGGTGACTAAGTACATGTACTGTACCTCATTACTGTACTTAAGTACATATTTCATATAGCTATACTTTACCTAAGTAGTTTCATTCGAGGATACATTTTACTTTTACTCCACACAAAAAGTCTAGCAAATATCTGTACTTTTACTTCAACTCCATTTCTGCATTCCATTGCGTTACCCAGCCACCGTGGTGTGTAGTATTTGACTATGATGGATAATTGTGTGACTTGCCCTTCCTTGGAGACATGGCTAATAACATAATATGTGTTTGAAATTGCGGCACGGTGGTATAGTGGTTAGCACTGTCGCCTTGCACCCCCAAGGTCCGGGTTCGATTCCCGGCCAGGCTCGATTCCCGTCTCTGTGTGCATGGAGTTTGCATGTTCTCCCCGTGCTTGG